>CM068710.1:15436229-15661729 GCA_035079005.1 Fraxinus americana | reverse complement strand
ACTAGTTTTAAATGGTATTTTTCAATTTTAGGGCTTTTGGACCATATTGGGCCTAATTTCCTCATTATAAAACTGTCACTTCTCAATAGGCCAGTAATTCATTGATAATATTACACGAGCCACATTAATTGGTCTTACATTCTCATACTTGGCTCGTGTAATATTGTTTTGTTATGTGCTATATAAAATAATGTGCATATCAAAAGCTAAAATCCTTCGTCCATTGGTCACTTAATATATCATCTTTAAGTAATGACTAATAAGAGTCATGACGGTTTTGCACAATTGTTTCGACATAATTACTTCTATGTACTGCAATACTAGTCCTCACTTAACATGATACGTAATGAGAAGTTCGATAATTACATTCCAATGATATCTTTTAAAAAAAGATTATCCTCGTCAGCGTTCACATAATGCATTCATCTATACCAACTATTATGATATGAGTAATATTTTTATCAAAAATAATATATAAACAAGCTCAAATTGTCAAATACATAAATTCCAAAATGTCAATTATTATTTCCAATAATGCACATTCTTTCGACATGTTCATTAAATGTCTTTAGTGGCAATCCTTTCGTTGGTGGATCTCCAACCATAAGATTGGTGTTAATATGCTTGATTGACCCTTTTTATTTTTGAAGTTATTAATGGCAAAGTACTTCAATTCCATATGTTTAGCATCTTTAAAGTACTTGTTGTTCTTTGAAAAGAAGACTTTTATAGAATTATCACAATAAAGTTTCAGCAACTTAGCAATATTGTCAACAATTCCAAACCCTAAAATAAACTTCTGCAACTAATTTTTCCTTGAACTTTTGCCTCAAAGTATGCCACAAACTCAGCTTCCATAATGGATGCAACAATGTAGATGTTTCGCACTTTTCCATGATATAGCCCCTCTAGCCAAATAGCAAAATGTGGACTTTCTAGTATCCACACATCTAGCAAAGTCTGAATTTGAATATTCAATTACCTCCAAGTTATCAGATCTCCTATAATTTAGCATGTAGTCTTTCGTTTCTTACAAGTATCTCAATACTTTCTTTACAGCTTTTCAATGATCAAGTCATGTATTACTTTGATACAACCTAGCATTCCACAGCAAAACTGATGCTGGCCTGGTGCAAGTTTGAGCATACATTAAGCTCCTCCACAAGAGATGCACAAGGAATAGTTGTCATTTGTTTGCGTTCTAATTCATTCTTAGGACATTACATGAGACTCAATTTGTTTTCTTTTTGAATTGGAACTACACTTGCTGAACAACTTTCAATCGTAAATTTCTCTAAAACTTTATTGATATATGCTTTTTGAGACAACCCTAACAATTCTTGCGACCTATCTCCGGATATTTCAATTTTAATCACATAAGTTGCCTCTCTCATATCTTTCATTTCAATTTTTTTAGAGAGAAATTCCTTAGTCTCGTGTAATAAAATAAGATCATTAGTAACTAGTAAGATGTTATCAACATACAGAATCAAGAATATAAACTTGCTACCAATGACCTTTAGGTATATGCATCGATCAACGATATTTTCCTTAAATCCAAATGAAGTAATGGTATCGTATAACTTAAGATACCATTGACGAGAGCTTGTTTAAGTCCGTATATTGATTTCTTTAACTTACATACCATGTGCTCAGTTCCTTCAACTGAAAAACCTTCAGACTGATTCGTATAAACTTCTTCGTCCAAATTTCCATTTGGAAATACAGTTTTCACATCCATTTGATGTAACTCTAAGTCATAATGAGCTACTAAACTCATTATAATTTTGAGTGAGTCTTTCTTAGAGACTGGCTAAAAGGTCTCCTTATAATCAATGCCATATTTCTATGTAAAACATTTGGCTACAAGTTTGGCTTTATATCATTTGATATTACCATTAGAATTGTGATTAGTCTTAAAGACTCATTTGCACCCAACTCCTTTATACGACTTAATTAATTCGATGAGATTCCAAACTTCATTATGTTTCGTAGATTTCAACTCATCTTTCATAGCATCTAACCACTTATCAGAATTAGCACTCTAAATGGCATGTGAAAATGAACCTGGATCGTCATCAACAATTCTTAAGTCAAATTCAGACTCTTGTAGGTAAACCGTATAATCATAAAAAATAGCATGTCTATGTTGTCTTTGTGGCCTTCTTAATACTATTTCTTGTGGTTCATTTAGTGCAGTTTCATTAGTAAGTTAATTGTGAGGTGTTTGAACATTTATTTGTTGTTCAGGTAAATTGTCATGTTGTTCAATAATTTGGGGAATAACAACATTAGAAGAAGTTGAGGATAGTGGAACTTGAACTCTAACTTCTTGTATTTCCATATTTCATGGTTCTAAACTCTCAATAACTTTGTCATTCTCAATGAACCTAGCATTTTAAGTTTCAGCAATTCTAATACTAAGGCCAGGACAATAAAATCTATACCCCTTTGATTTTTCTGGATAACAAATAAAAAATTCACTGATTGTTCTTGAGGCCAATTTCTTTTCATGTGGATTATAAATTGGGCAACTCCAAACATATATGCACTTTAAATTGGGTTTCTTTCCCTTCACACTTCAAAATGAGTATTTGGAACTACCTTACTAGGAATCCTATTTTGCAAATACATAACAGTCTTTAATGTAAACATCCACAAAGAAATGGGTAAAGAATAATTGTTCAACATACACCTGACCATTTCTATTAGAGTACGATTATGCCTTTTAGCTACGTCATTTAGTTATGATGTACTGACATATTGTATTGAGAACATATGCAAATGGACTAGGGTGTTGTCCAGTTTCATCATACCTTCCATAATATTCACTACCTCTATCAGATGAAATGATTTTCACCTTTCTGTCTAATTATCGTTCAACTTCATTGACAAAGATCTCGAAAGTATTTATAGCTTAAGACTTTTCATGCAGCAAATAGACATAAGCATAACGTGAAAAATCATCAATAAAATTGATAAAATACTTTCTCTACCAAAGGATGGAACATTAAAAGACCCACATATATTGGCGTGCATTATCTCAAGAAGATGTGTGCTTCTTGTGGTTCATTTCTTTGTGTGTTTGGTTTGTTTGCCTTTAATACAATTCACACAGGTTTCGAGATCACTAAAATCCAAGTCAAGAAGAATTTCGTTCTTTACTAATTTTTTATTATTTTCTTGGATATGTGACCCAACGATTATGCTACAAGTTAGCAATCGTTCATTCAATAAGCCACGCTTAGAACCAACATTATGCTGCAAGGTCAAAAGAATCTCGACAAAGAGATTGTCGACCTTTAATTTTTATAAGCTATCACAAAGAATACCAAAAATAATAAGATGATTTTGTTTAAACAAACTCAAACATCAATTTCCACCATAAAATAAATATCCAGAAGAATTAAGTTTCGATAAGGAAACTAAATTGCGAATAGAAGGTACATATAAAGTTTGAAATAAATCCAAATGATATCTTGTATCTATAATCAAACAATAGGTTCCAATAGCTTGAACATGAGCTTTGACTTGATTGCCTATGAGAGCAAAGTTTTCATTTGAATTTAAGATCTGGATCGAAAGAAATCCCTGCATCATATTGGTAACAAAAGTGGTACATTCAGAATCAATCCACCAAGTATTATACAGAACTTCTGCCAAATAAGATTTGAAACATACGTAATAAATAATCTTACATTTACTTTCGAATCACGCATTATGTTTTAGGCTGTCCTTTTTGTGGTGCTCAGGCTTGTGACAGAAATGGAACGCATCTTTCTTGTGTTCCTTATTGTGGACTTGGGCAAAAGACTCATTTATCTTTAGTGATTCTTACTTAACCTTTGAGGTATTATAGTTAATATGGAATAGACCATACTTAGGAGGCAAAGAGTTTATGATAAACTGTATCGGGAAGTTCTCATCCACAGTCATCCCAAAGAGTCTTAAATTTGTTGTAATGTTACTCATTTCAGTAGCATGGTCATGCATGGTACGAGAACCATCAAATTTCATGGTAGTTAAGGTACCAATCAGTGTGCCCCAAGTGACTTATCAGCTATTTGGGAACGTTCTTCCATATACTTCATATATTTCTTAACAATCTCAGTTTTAGGGATAGTGGACTTAATATTCTTTGTTAAGGTAATCCGCAAAAATATTAGGCTTAGTCTGTTTGGTCTTTCCCAAGCCTTATGGAAAGATCTTTCATCAGCATTGCCCTTATCAGTGAGATTAGCACGTTTCTCTTGAATGAACAAGTCTAAGTTGAAAAAACCCAAGTTGAACTATACTTGTTCACACTAGTCAGAGAAATTGAGCTCATTAAACAGTAGTACAGATGAAGCGTGTGAATGCAGAGAAACTGGAACATATACTACAAAATATTAAATGCTTTAATATTAATACTTTAAGTTTTGACTGTAAATTAATCAAAAAGTAAAAAGTCGATAAGCAGAAACCCGTAATCTTTAAAAGAAAATCAAGAATTCTTCAACTTGACTTTGATACCAAGATTTTCCTAGTCCATGATTTTCACATATAAATTTAATTGATCTAGAAACATATCTTGATCCATAGAAATAATTGAAAGATTTTTATCTGCAAAAGAGAAACTAGTAAATCAAGAAATCTTTCTCTCTTTACCTCTCTATAATTAAATGTCATTAATTGATGGGATGAATTCACGTTTACAGATAGAAAGAAACGCAACTTCCTTGTGGGCCTTAAAACTACCTACTTTCCATCAAATTGGAGTAAAACGGTCACGTCTCAATGTGCCAATTAGATTTTAGCATATAGACCACTTTAATTAATTCATTATTGCGTGGACCATATTCATTGCTTTTGTAAAAGGTTCCAATATCTTCAACTACACTTAAAGCACAATCAACTAAATAAAATTCGTCATACCTTTGTAGAGCCCTTATATCCTACGTCTAGAGATGTCAACGAGCCGAGCCATGAGCTGAAATTTGAAGTTTGGGCTCGACTCGAGTAAACATGATTCAAGCTTTTTTTTTGCCCAAACCAAGTCGAGCTTTTGTTCGGCCAAAAATTTTAGGCTCGGGCCTTTACAATGTGAGCTGAACAGGCTCAGGCCTTTACAATACATTTTGCAGGCAACTAAATTATTTTTTAAAATTATTTTTTAAAACTTGGCTAAGTTGACTCAGCTCGTTTGGGCCGAAAATGGCCCATGACACGTGCCTGCTTGTGTGGCTCGTCCTAGCTCGGTCTAGAGCCTTTGCCTAAAAAATGAGGCTCTGTCCTAGCTTGGCTCGGTAGTTCCAAGCCATGAGCCGAGTTTTAGACTGAGTTACGTGCGACCCGAGCCGGGAGCCATTTTTCCACCCTACCTATGTCCGTCTCTAGCAATTGAATACGATGACACCATTGGTAGTGGTGACAAAGCGAAATTATACATACGTTCTGAACTGGATTGAGATGTATTCTTCAAGCAACGGTACTTCACTAAACTCAAAATTCGCCTGAGTACCTAGTTTCCGCTTATTAATATCAAAAGATTTTGTAAAACCAAGCAAGACATATAAATGAGATCTTCTATATCCATTTAACACAACACGAGCACTCATACTAACCTTCAGGACTCTACTTTCACCAATGTATTTGTATCCTTTTAATTTAGGAGTACTCAAAGAGATAAGTTTTTTCTTCAAATTTGGAATACGTCTCGTAGCATCAAGTGTTCTGACATTCCCATCAAGCATCTTAATTTCGACCCTTCTAATATCAGATATTGTATAAAGTGTATTATTTCCTATTGCCACAACACCTTTGAAAACTTTGAAAATTGTTCATATGTTGAAAACAAATCTCGATTAAGATTTTGAAAATTGTTCATATGTTGAAAACAAATCTCGATTAAGACACATGAAATGTGTAAGTTGCATCAAGAATTTAATTCTCATAAGATTTGGAGTCCCTGTAAAAAATAACAAAAAGTTCTCCATCATCGTGAGAATTTTTTGCAATACTGGATTCAACTCAAGTTTCTAGTTTTTCTTTTCTGTAGAACTGATTTTTTCCTTATTCTACAACTTATAACAATCCTTCTTAATGTGCCCCCATTTCTTGCAATAATTACATACTTTATTAATGTAATAAGGCCTTAATTAATCCCTCACATTACGACCATCAACAAGGACATTTCCACTAGCCACATATCCAATAAGATGCTTTTTTTTTTTGAAAATAAAGTATCATATACTTTTTCAATGGTAAGAATATCACCACGGTATAAGATTGTGCCTCTAAATGACAAGTATGAAGCAA
Organism: Fraxinus americana; assembly: GCA_035079005.1. NCBI lineage: Eukaryota > Viridiplantae > Streptophyta > Magnoliopsida > Lamiales > Oleaceae > Fraxinus > Fraxinus americana. The sequence goes on along the minus strand of CM068710.1, from coordinate 15,655,432 downwards.
GCGGTGAATATCATAATATTAACTTTTAATCTTCTTCAGCTTATTCGACTCCAAGGTTTTCAAGTCAGCGACGATTTCCTTAGAAATAGTTAGTTGATCTTCTAGTGATGTACATTTTGTCATACGATGAGAATATAGACGCTACTTCATATGTAAATTGCTGGCTAAACTTTTCATCATGCATAATTGTTTTAATTTCAACCATAATACATTGACAGTTTCCTCCTTTAGAACATCCTAAAGAATGGGATTCAAAAGATGAAAATGAATCTATGATAGGGCCTTTCAATCATTACGATGTTTCTCCTCCATAATCCAAGTCGATGGCAACTTATTAAATCCCAACAATGCATCATTCAAATCTAATTGAGAGAGCATTGTTCACATCTTTACCCGCCAAAGAAAAAATTGGTATTGTGATCTAGCTGCGAAATATCATACTAAATCAAACTGGGTTGATTGAACCTCGCTCTGATAACACTCATTAACAAAATAAAACAAAGAAACAAGAATAATATGACAATATGAAAATCAAACAAGAACACAAGATTTACATATTAAAAATATACCGTGGGCAGAAAATAAGAGTTTATTAATATCAATAATGGAGAATTACAAATTATTGTATAGAATGTAAGGATAATTTTTCTAGAAGTTTACTCCTTATATATATAGTGCAAATAAGAGTCTAAAATATGGTGGAGTTCAACTATAACAAGTCTAAACAATAATGGAGTGTTTGAGATAAAATAGGATTCAAAAAACTACCAAAATCACGAACAATTCAAAAAACTGGATAAGAGCGCTGCTCGAGTGACCATCGACGGTAAGCAGGCGCTGAAGCTTATGTTTTGAGCATTCGAGCGAGAGCTAAGCACATAGTGAGCATCGATTTGTTGTTTCTTATTCCTTGTACAATTTTCTTCTCTTCTACTGCAAATTAGACTCCTTCAAGTTTTCTTCAAATGCAACACAAATCATCAACTCCCAATTAAACTCTAAAGTTGAATTATAACTTGAATTCCAAAATAGACTTTAACTAGAATTCCCAAGTCGAACTACAAATAAAATTCTCAAATAATCTTCCAACTAACACATCCTAATGCTAACAGCATGGCATCATTTTGAATAATTAAAGTAGAAATTAAATTACAATTTAAAATGCGCCATACATTTTTATGAGTACCTATCTTTCCCGACGTCTATTTTTATTAGGGTACCGCTATTTCCATCCACATTTTTTTATATATTCATCCCACTCTAAGTTCATCCACTCCAAAATTTTTAAATTAAAAAAAAAAATACTATTTACATCCACGTTATATTCCAATTTTGTCCTTATTAAATTCATTAATTTAAATACTATGTACATCCACATAAATTTTATATATTCATTTCACTTTAAATGCATCCCAACACTATAGATTCACACAATTCCTAAAACCGTAAACTCTTTTCAACCAAATGAATTAAATACGAATAATGGTGAACTAATTAAACATTAAATTAACATATATTATTCACTTAACCATGTTAATAGTGTTTATTAGAAATCTTATCATTCTTATTCATAAAACTCAATCCATCAAAGGCAAACCACAATAAATCAACATCCAAATTAGGAGAAGGATTGTCTCTAGAGAAAGTATACCGGGTATCATTAGAAACTCATCGTGTTTGGGATTATGATTGGTTTGCTTCAATCATATCTTCATGGTATGCTGAAATCCAAAATTGCAACTAGAAAAATATGACATATATATTTAGATAAAAAATGTTTAACATGTCCCGATTTTTTATTTTTTAATTAGACAAAAAGGCTTGACATTAATAGCAAGTCGAAAACATCACATAGTGGACATAATATGTAAATAATTCATCAAAGTGAATCAAAATTAGGCCCCAAATCCAACACAAATCATCAACTCCCAATCAAAATTAGGCTCCAATAATGCATGAATTCTTGTCCATGATGTGTCAAAATTGCCTTGGGAAGAACCTAAGTGCCTCTTTAAGTTTTGCATGTGCAGATTCAGCCCTACCATGAAAAATAAGTCAGCTTCACTATACATTAGCACATTTAATAATGCCAATAGCAATTTAATACTGACAATAGCAATTTACTTGTTACTTGTCGTGTTTCCAATATGCATATGTAGATTAATCCAAGCTGCCACAATCTTCTCTTTATATCGAAGAAGCCATGAATTCATTATGTAATTGATTGCTTGTGGAAACTGTTGAAAATTGGATTCTAAGAGACTTAGATTTTTCTTGTACTCTTCTATAGATGTTGAAAGCACTAACAAATTCCATATATGCATAAAGGCATCCCATTGGTCCTTGTGATCTGCAAAATATTTTTTTTGTTTTTGCCAACACATTCTTTGAAATGTGCCATCTACATAAAATATTAGTAGATTTTGGAAATATTTTTTCAATGGCCTTCATAAGAGCTAACTCTTTGTTGGTAACAATGATGCTAGGCATTATTTTATCATTCATTAGACTCTTCAATCTCCCCAAAGCCCATGTGTAGTTTTCCTCACATTCTTTTCCCCAAGTATGCAAAAGCAATCGAAAATGTCAAATCAGTAGAAGTGACACCTACTATCTCTAACAACGGTAGGCGATACCTATTTGTCTTATACGTGCAATCCATAATTATCACACGAGGAAAAGGCCGCCACAAATCTATTGAATATGGATGTGCCCAGAACAAATCTTGAACTATATTTGTCCCCGTAAAGGTGCGGTGCCACTCTATGAACTTATTCTCAACAAGCCTATTCATTACACTACAAGAAATATGACTTTTGCCGACCAAAGCATTGGTCGCTAAAAATCCAATATTAGTCGGTAAGTCGATTTTATGACTGAAAGATATTGGTCAGCAGCTAGTCGGCAAAGGTAAGCCAGCGAATGTTTTCACCGACCAAACTACACTTAGTCGGGAAACATAGGCACTTTCACCGACCAAAACATTTTTGGTCGGTAATGACATACCTTTTTGCCGACCATTTTTTTGGTGGGCAGCTGGTCGCCAAAAGCCGGCCAGCGAAGGTTTTTACCGACCAAACATTTTTGGTCGGTAATGGTTGGCAGCTTGTCGCCAAAAGCCAACCAGCGAAGGTTTTTACCGACCAAACTATATGTAGGTCAGAAAACGTAAAGATTTTCTGTGACCAAAAAATGGTTGGTCGGTAATGACATAACTTTTTGCTGACCATACTTGTGGTCGGTAAAGCTTTAGCGGAATCGGCAATAAACAAGTACATAGGCCGACCATTACAGTTGGTCGGCAATAATATACATTTGCCGACCAAGAAATCAGGTGACATTGGTCGGGAAAAGTAATGAATTTGCCAACCAACAAAATTCAAAATAGTAAATTTGGATTGTATTTTCTACCATGATTTTAATCAGTAAATGTATTTTTATTTTTATTTTTTTGAATTTGTGCGATAATCAAAATTATAAAGTGGATTAAAGGCCAACTCAAACACAACGTATCAATAAAAGTTTCAAAATCAAAAAATATCTAAAATCGAAAAACAATAGTCACAACCAAAAGCCTCTAGCAAAATATTTACAAGGCAAAATAATAAATTGCATCTTTATAAGTCAATTCCAATTCCAACTATGAAAACACATATAGTCTAAACAAGAATGGAATCCAAAATACAAAGCCTAATCAAGTTCCAAAATTTGATTTGACGGGGGCCCGCACAAGCTGTGGAGCATGTGGTTTAATTCGATGCAAAGCGAAAAACCTTAACAGGGAAGACTAGTTTCATTACGTATTTCTCCTCAGTCAGAGGATGGATCCAACCTTTTGTATCCTTGTCATGTATGTTCTTCCGTAGCTGAATTCACAAAATGTATTGTAATATGAAGTTCCTGTTGCAAGCAACCAAAATCAGAATGCTAGCAATTTAGATCATTAAGGATATGCACACATGTCAATGAAACATTCACACACATTCAATATATGGAAGAGCGACTTTCTCATCTGTTGTCGATAGAAAATGAAGTGAGTGACAATTAATTTTGATAAATCATAAGAACCATGTAATGTAGTCATGTTTCAATAAATTATACACTGAGAAATTTGCAATTGGATGACATCTAATGAACATTGACAACATCTGTATTGTTCTTTCTAATAACTAAGAAGAAAAAGCAGCTGCACAAACTTAACTTTCTCACTAATGGCTTCACTTCCTTTGAGATGTTACAGTAATGTATTGTGAATATCTTTTCATTTTCATGGAAGCTGGGAACAGAAAGACATTCACCAAGGCAGATAAAAGGCAGACCAAGAAGTGGAAGGCATATAAGATTTAATGGTTTGCTGCGTCAGAAATTGTTAAATCTTGGGAAGAATGTTTGACTAAATTAAATACAACTGCTTGTGCTTGTGTTATTTAGTTTCATCGATCTATTTAATTCTTAAGGTTTGTTGACGAGCTGAGCTTCGATGTCGGTCACATCGGATTGATGAACATGATGAGCATGCGACTTTGTGAGTTCGGTAGAGTGAGGTCAGTTCGGATGAATAGCGTGCCCATAAAGATTGTGTAGTCTTTCGAGAGAGTGATAGTTTAATGATTGAAGATCATTTTAATGAATGAAGCATGAGTATTTTCTCCTGTAAAAGGGAAAATTGCGATCAAGGAAAGGACGGCTTTTTCATACATAATCTTTCTTATATTATTCATATTTCAAATATCTCCTATAAACACAAGGAATGAATGGTCAAATTGTTTGTAATATCTCCTGTAAATGGATCGGATATGCCTTTATCCGATCCAATAATTCAACGGATATTTGATCGTCAAATTCATATCTGATTTACTATGTTATCAGATATTTGATCCTATAATCCGATCCGAAATTAATACAAATTAGAGAAAAAATCAATGTTCAAAAAATTTTGAACTAACTTAAGGCCCACCTATTTTTACTAGCAAGCTCAATAGTGACTTCTACCATCATGATATTCATTTTTAAAGGAGATCATCTTCTAGTTTTCTATTGACATTCGATGTGGGATAAAGTAAAATTGAATTTCAATTTTAAATATAAATATTTTATTTCATTATTATCAATTAACAAATTTTAAAAAAAAAATCTATTGTTTTTATAATATTTTACATTTATGTGTATAATTATTTATTCAATTCGACAACCGATTCGATACCAATTCGACATCGGTTCGACTTTTTGACCCTTGACCCTCTTCCTTTTCTGGGTCAATGCCCGGGTCGATTTTTAAAAAATTGTTTGAAATCAATTTTTTTCTTCAAAATTTTCAATTCTTAAACATATTTAATAATTATAAATTTTTCAATTTTTTTATGTTTTGAATTCGATTACTTTTTTAATATAAATTTATCTATTTTCTCATTTATTTCTTTTAGTGACAAATAATACGTCATAAAAATATTTTACCGACTCAATTATTTATAACAAATCGGATTGGATTGACTTATATCCATATTTGATCCATTTAGTTAACGGATTATCGGATTCAGATCTTCTTTGGGTTATCGGACTGAGACCCTAAATACATCTCCCATTAATTTCGTCGGATTCGGATCGAATTTCAATCCATTGACAACCCTAACCTGCATTACTACATATTCATATTTTTAGGAGTATATGTTTTATTTTTTATTGCATGTGACAGTACACGAATTATCCCTACTATATCTGTGAGTGGTTGGAGAACAATGCCGATTAAGTAAAATTGTCCGTATACATCATCAGATTTTTTCATTGATTTTTTTTTCTATTTACATACGAAGTCATCAATTGGAAAATCCATCGAGAAATTACTAATTTATTTTTACCGATGAATTACCTTGGATATTACCGAAGAAATTGTTATAGGCATAAATCCATTGATAATTTAGTTTTCTTATTTTAAAAAATGAAAATATTAGTATTAATTGGTCCCGATAAAATCTAAAACTATGTTGATAATCGCAATTAAAATTTGTCGTCAATAAATTTTTGTACTACGAGGACAGATAACAATTTATTATCCTATTTACTAAATATATTTTGGGTCTAAAAGTCCAATTAATTGAGCACTTCTATTTGGTCGGGAAATATAACTAGTCTAAGCCAACAAAGAATTATTTGTAGTCGGTAAATATTATTTTTAACGACTAATAGTTGTGGGTCGATAAAAAGTGGTCGGCCAAGAGGATTTTTATTGAGCACTTCTATTTGGTCGGGAAAATCCTGGTCGGCAATATAAATGGCCGACTAAGAAATTTTATTGGTCGGTAAATGAGCATTTTCACCGACTAGTTTTTGGTTGGTCGGGAAAGCTCTATTTTCTTGTAGTGTTAGTTGTTGCATTTGTGTCCTTCTAGCTTGTTCTTTCAGCCTAAACTTCTGACATGCATTGTAGACGTGCCTCAATGTGCTGACATTTGTCCCATCATTTTGTTTCAATGTGTAAGATTTCCTTTGGTCTCACGTGATTCTTTGACATGTCTACCAAAATTGAAGTCTCTTCCTCAGTTAGTCTCCCAGGATATGAATGTCCTTCAAGGTTCAAAGAAATGTCATGATTATGTCTCTCACATTTCACTTTCAATATCCAATAATCACCATCTACCAATTTTCTTCCATTCAAAATGAATGGGCATCCACTGATCCACACTTTTTTGTTCCAGTAGCTCTACGGCTCTTCTTTTTTTCATTTTCTTTGTTGGTATTCCTACACTTATACGAACCATATCTTTCACATGCAAAATCAATTCTTGGTTTTCTCCCAACTTTGCCGAAGTCAGATTTTTTCATAACAACAATCATGTTATGTCTCTTACTAGTAGTTTTAACGCAATCAGTCAAGGCCTCTTTACTTGTAAATATCTGTTTATCATCAAATATTTGTATATGAATATGTCATCATATTTAAAAAAAATATATATATATTACGTACCATATTTGTCGTAAACATATCCGTATAATCAACAAATAACTCATCCAGGACATCGTAGTTATGTGTTGATGTATCCTACATTAAAAGTATATTACTGTCAAATAGTGTCATTGAAATAAATTCAAAAATAAATAAGATAACAACTAAAACATCAGGTGCGCATGCATGAATCCTTTTCAATTCCCATAAATGATTCCCAAAAGTCCAATTCTTTAGGAGTTATTTTCTGGAATTCTTGTTTTCTGTTTAACGTACAGCCAAGTTTCTATATATTGAAAATTGATTGTAAAAAAAATCAAACAAAAAAACAGATAAAAATGTAATCCTTACTTCTTCAAATTCATCTTCATATATTGCCATGTCTGTATATTTTTGCTCCAACGGCGTCTCTTCTATTGTTTATTATATTCTTTATCTATTGAAGACCTCTAATATTAATTGTATGTGAATTTAAGGCCACCATCACCTATAATTATATTCATGTAAATGTCTTTGATCTATTAGGACTCTAGTTAAACATAATCTCTAATAGATTATAAAAAGATTTAGGATAATCTGATGAAAGAAACTAGTGGATCAATTTAGAGTTATTAAAAAATAATAACAATATTTAAAAGTAGACATCTATTCAACCCCTGTTTGAGCCACACTAAAATTTTTTATTCTCATTCTTCTACTCATTTTCAATAAAATAATATTTTCCATCATATCAATAAATTTTCCTTCTTTTTCACTCCATGAATCTACTATTACAAAATGCATTCTCACGTTTTTATTGACGTTTTTCTGTTTCCTCACTTTTTTATTATTTTTATCTCTCTTTTTTTCTCACGTTTCTTATTTTTAAAATAAATATTAGAAATGAAATTTAAATTATGAAGATAAATCGTCCATTAATTAAATATTAATATTACGTAGATCGTAAATCTTTCTATTTAGATTTCACCTTAACTGCAGCCATAAGATACATTGAAGATGCTTCATATTATTCTCATATCAACTACTCAATACACTCCATAAACATATTATAATATTCATTTCATATTAGTCTATTTTAGTGCTAGGAATCAAATTGTCATTGGCAACTCTAGGAAAATTTAGACGATCCTAATTGTTTTTAAAAAAAAAATTAGTCTAAATATGCTAAATAATAAAGAATTATTTAACGAATGATCAACAGTGTAGTCATTAAAAAATAATAATAATAGATAAATTGTCATTGGCAACTCAAGAATTATGTAATTGAGCACAAACCCCTGAAATTAGTCTAAATATGCTAAATGCATAAAGAAATATGAATTAATGGTTCAGTAAAATTTGATATATAAATGAAGTTAACCGAAAATAAATTCCAATTTCAATTATTTTCGTTGGTTTGTACGTTAATGTAATGCTAGGTACTTCCAAATGAAAGGAAAAAAAAAAAGATTAGCCAGTTAAAAAAATATGAATACATATTGCATATTTTAATTTAATGACCCAAATTTAATGGACGTTCCAAGCCTCCAAAAACTCCGACCTCGATTAAATTTCATCTACATTGAACATTATTCATGGCTCCACCCCAAATATTTGCATATTTTGTTGTTGCAATTTATTATTTTCTTGTAGCATTCATTGTGTATCACACATTTGGGATTATCGTTGATGACAATATTCTTCTTTCACTTGAAAAATCCAATCGACTTGTTGCAATGGCTAACATGTTCGTTGTTGTTTATGTATTGGAAATTATCGAGTAAATCTTTTTTTTTTTTTTTTTTGAAATGTTCCTACTCCGATTTATTCAACGATTTATATTTTATTGTGTTTATTCATCATTAGTTTTTGAAAAACTCATTTATATGTCATGCTGGTGTTTCTCATAATAGAAATTTGGGGTGTAAGACAAGGCACGATTGAGCGCCAATGATTGAAGTCTACTGTCATTGGAACGCCCAAGTTTCACTCGAGCGTCCTTAATTTTTGACCCCACAGTAAAAATGGTCTGGGTCCGCCCCTGTTTGGAAGATGTATTTTCTCTATCCGATTGTTTATTTTCCAATTATGGTATGTTTGAATTGAGCTAGAAATTCTTTTGTTTGTTAACTATCTAGGGTTTCTGATTTTCCTACAAAAAATAATTTCCAATCGATCACCGCTTGATTTATCATTTTGATTAACTGTGTATAATAATTCAATAATATTTAATTCATTAATTTGTATAGTAACCCTGTTCATATATAATTCTACATTTGAAGTGATGACCCCAACCGACCAAATCGTGACTTTAATTGATAATTAGCCATTATATGATGGTTTCAAGCTGGAAAGAACAGCAGTGTTGTATTATCTGTTTTATATGAGAATCTTTGTGAAGTTTACAATACTTGATAATGTTTTTTTAACTAGTCAAAGAGATTGTGAGTCCACTAAGCATCAAAATCTTCATCTTGATTTTTTTGTTAAGTCCTCTGCTTTTAAGTTACTTTGAGGTTGGTGTTGGCAATGCTGCTTCTTTGAAAGGCTATGTTTGGCTCACTAAAGGTAAGCTCGCTGTGATTTATCATTTTCTCATTTGTTTGATTTTACTTGATTGGCTTATTTGGCAATTGGGCTTAACTTGATTTGCTTTTACTTCCGGTAACTTGATTTTGCTTTTAATTACTTAATTTGGGCATAACTTAACTTGAAACCATTCTTAATAGCAATAATGTTTAAATCCAGATATCAAGCGAAGAAATTCTTTAAGAAAACATGGATTCTCGAATGATCAGAAGAATTTATATTTTGTCATTTATAGTATTGTCATAATATTATTTATATTTTTATCATCATTAAATTGATGACTAAAACCTCAAAGTTCGGCGTTGATCAAATTGTGCCCACCCTGAAAAATATTCCTGGTGTTCACGAAAATATGTTTCGAATTTAAATCACCGCAAGTGTACGGTTCGTTGACAAGTAATAAAGTGGAAATTGTAAAATTTCGAGTATCGTTCCCACGAGGATTGATCTAATCTAATTTCTATTATTGTAACCTTAACCGAAACTATAAAACTCAATTTGGTTGTTTTTGTGATTTTAATATGAAATTGTAAATAGCATGCAAATTAAACTAGAATTGCGATGTAATTGTAAAACAATGATTGAATGCAAAGTTTGAGAAAATTAATATATGGAAAAGCGCACTAGGATCCCGAATCACCAAGCAAGTTCACTCTTAAACCCTATCTCACAATTTGACAACACAATGAATCGTTTGAAGAATCAATGTTTCTAACCTATCCAACAATCTCTTTCGAGTAGAATTGAACCTATCCTAGTATACCATTTGACTATATTTCTATGACAAATGCAATATATAATGATGCATGTAGTTTTGTAAACACTTAGAGATTCACGTAATGCATATCGGTATATTTCTATCCTCTATGAACAAAACGACGATTTACACCTTGTTGAATTTATTTCCCTTCTTTCGAATGCATGAAATAAATCACCTAAACTCACATAATTATCGTCGACTATAATCACGGAGACAATAAGTATATATAAATCATTCAAAACCATCAAAGTGTTCAATTATCAAATTGCAAAAATAGAATTAAAGAGTTCACAATGCGAGGTTCATCGTTCACCTAGTACATAAAAAGTCTAGCCTAACATAATGAAATTAAAACAACAATAAAAATGATAGAAAGAAGACATCACCAAAAAGTAGAAGTTTAAAGCTTGAATATTGAATCTTGATGAGAAACCCTAGCTCAAACTGTTCTCCTTGCTCTTGAAATTCGACTTTTTCTCCCTAAGAATGTATAAACCCTAATTCTGGACGAGTTTTAGTTTAAATAGTGTGCTAAGATATCATTCCATAAGTGTTTGATTCGGAAAAGGAAACTAAAAATTCTCGCGCAGAAAACCTTTCTTGCGATCGCAAGGAAGGATCCCTTGCGATTGCAAGGCACAACCTTTTTTCTCTTCTGGACTCCCTATTGAAGCTTGGGCGATCGCAAGGTGTTACACCATGCGATCGCAAGGATGAAGGGTACTTCCTTCTTGTTCATTTTGGTCCCCAAGGTTTCCTTCCGTTCATCCTTGGTCCTGCTTCTTTCTCTGACCACTTCTCGTCATCCATGTTATTGACAATTAGGTCTTCAATAGATATTTATGCTCATTGATCATTCGGATCAACTTCTGAGTAATTGCAAATTAGTCCCTGAACTTTCGTTGACTTGCATTTTGGTCCTTTTCGCCTCTTTTCGCTTACATTTCATTCATTTCATCAGAGTCGTCCTACAAAAACAATATACAACTAATCAGGTCCTTTTTGTGCTTTTTATAACAACATTCAATCTGTTTTGTATTACAATCACGCGTGTAAAACGCACTTATCAAATACCCCCAAACTTGAATTGTTGTTTGTCCTCGAACAAAATGATAACTTAACACAAAGCATAGTTTAACATCTTACAGTGTCTCAGCATTAGAGTTCAGTAATAGCACAATGAATAGTTTCAATAGTGCAAACATCAAATCAATTTGTCACCTGTCATGTGTAGAACTCGATGTATATGTGGGTGCTTACTCATGCAAAGCATACCAAACTGATGATGGGTGTAAATCCCGACCTGCAGTAGTCAAATATTTTCTTTCTTCTCTCGAGAGATTCACACCCCCCCTAAACTTGTTCCATTCGCTCAACGATCAACATGTGTGTTCTAGAATAGAGCATTTGATTCACTTAAGTCCTCACCCTCTCTTAGTTTGGATACATCTCACAGCCACAGGTTTGCATTTCAACAAGCAGGGGTTCTCCTATTTATTTGATTGTTTCAACCGTTGAGACTAGACTCAGTTACTTGCTTCGTATCAGAGAAATGATTCTATCAACTGGATGTCTATGGCTAATCAGTGCATTCCATACATAGGATTATGTATGTTATTCATCAAGGGATAAAAATGTTTTTTTTTTTTTTTTTACATCGTCCATTTGCTTTCTATATAACCCCTGTAGCGAGCTTTGGGCCAATAACTCTCAAGTCAGATGACCATAGGGCACCAGGTTTTAAACCCTTACAGACTTAATCACTCGAGTTATACAGGCTCGAACCGATGTTTATTTTCAATGATTAGTGCAATGCCCCTTTTCTTTTAGACATCTAGTTTCTAGAACTGCCCTCTAACTTGAAACTTTTACATTTTTTTCGTCTCATTGGTCTAATCCAATCCACACAACACAATTTCCACGCATGGAATCCCTACTCATCTCAATGTTCCCCTGTGAAAGCTAAACCGTCTCCAAACTTCTAAAATAATGGTTTCTTGATAAGTGCAATAGAGGTTTTCTGGGTTGATCTATTATGTCCGTATCTACTCTAATTTATTCATCCATCACTAGCTTAGCATGCCCAACATCAGTATTGTGCGCAGGAATGTCAAGTTTCCACATGGACAAGTGTAAATCAATTCAACATGCACAATGTCCACAATTCATAGTCATACTGTTTCCAATATTCTCATCATTGTTGGTAAGGCTATTAAACCCACACAAGCACACAAAAAAAAAAAAAAAATTGTTGAAGTAAAAACAAAAAGAACATAACTTGTTAACAGGTTTTTTTTTTTTTTTTTAAACAAGCACTCAAATATGTAACAAAACAAAAGCATGCATAAATTAAAATGACTGATGAATTAACATTACCGAAATCATATGCATTTCCCAAGCACTCAAATATGTAACAAAACAAAAGCATGCATAAATTAAAATGACTGATGAATTAACATTACCGAAATCATATGCATTTCCACCCACCCAAATTAAATCTAACATTGCCCTAATGTTTAAAGTGTAAGGATAGAGAGTGAGTAAAGGGGCAAGGGAACTCCCTGATCAGGCTGGAGGTGGTGATGGTGGTGGAGGGGCAGAACTAGGTCCAGCATCCTGTCGTGGAGGTAGTCGTACAATAATCTGACGTATCAACTCGGACTGCTCCTGAAGAAGTACGGATTGGCCCTGAAGTAGCTCTGTGTGCTCTTGAAAAATACTGGACTGTCGCTGTACCTCAGCCTCAAGGCTGCCCAAACGGGTGACTGTCGCATCGGTGCGGAGCTGTATATCATCGACTCGTCCAGTATAAAGGCTCAATCTCCCTGTCAATGTCTCGACCGCTCTACTCGAGGTGAGTACTTCCCGACCAATATCGGATGACACAGTGCAGGTGGCTAGTGTGTCAGCCCGCACCTGCTGCAAATCTGTGCGCATGGTCCCGAAAGTCTGCTGTAGACCCTGTAGGTCTCTACTGTAACAAGTCATAGTGGCGAACATCTGCCTCAAAATCTGTGTGTCGGCCCCAAGAGGTGGGGGTGGCGGTGCTGCCGCCTGAGGCATAGCTACATCTTCAGCCTCATCACCCTGTACTGAGCCTGGTCGGCGCGCGCTTGCGCTTCCTGTTGCTTCAGCCTCGCTCTATCCTGAGCTTCCAGTGTACTGTGTTTAATGAATGGTCTTGATCTGACTGGAAGTTCCCCTGCTGGGAAAGTGACGCCTGCGCTCTTGCAGATGCCGCTAATAAGGCTGGGAAAGATCAATGAATTCCGGCGGTCACCTGAAAGTCCCAGTGTATGGATCTGCTCGTAGATGAGGGATGCGAGATCGATCTTATGTCCTCGAACCAAATGATATAGCATGCCTGCCTTGGGGTCCGGGAAGGTGGAGCGGTGTCGCGTAGGCTCAATGTTGTAGCAAATGAAGAGCCAGAGGATCGCGATGGAGGGTGTGAGCTCATTCTGATACCACTCGTCTGTGTCTAGCGGCCAGGCATTCTCGCGTCCCATCAGAACCTCTGCCACCTCGGGCCATGGGAAATCCCCAGGTATTGGGATGATATTATCCCATGTCAACTGATAGTAGTCTTGGATCACTTCTGGCGTGAACATCACCCATTTGCCCAAATCCATGTCTGATGCTGATGCTCTGATCCAGGTGTGTCTATGTCCTCATTGAAGTTGGCGTAGAATTCCCAGACTAGACCTTCATAAATAGGATGCGGGTTTGCTACCAAGTTCTCCCATCCACAGTGATGGATCAACGTAGTCAGTTCAAACCCGGCGAAATCCTCGAGCTGAACTGGGCGCTCGGCAAGTAGCTGCCAATGGGAGATGACCTCGGTATAGCGAAGTCGACAACTGGGTCCCAAAAAACGCCGCACACCCCCGTCGGTGATTGGGTGCGGGCTGTGCCAGAAGAAGATCCAACTTTCTCTTTGCCTTTAGACGTGCGTTTCGGCAGCATCCTGTATGAAGAAAATAGCAAAAATTAGTCCACAGCATACAGTGCGTGACATTGATGCACATCAGAGGATAAACAGGAGTAAGATATGGTAAAGATATGGCAAGATGTGAAATGTTCCAAAAACAAGTCGAAAAATTGAAAATATAGCATGTAATATTATGATCGACTAAGCAACTTTGCCCCGTGACATCGGCATGAAATCTCGAAGTTGTCCCGAGCAACATTCAGGCATATGAAAGAGGGCAAGTCCAACTACGAGTGTGTCAATTTTGGTGCCAATCGGAGGTCAAATGATTGGTGAAACCGGGGGACGAAGTAGGTGCCGTGAGGTGCAGTCATGTCTAGTCATGGGTGCAGTGGTGTCCCTAAAATGCAAAACGGAGAATTGGTGCTATCCTTGAGGGTTTATGTCGTGAATGTGCATCACCTCATGTAGCTAGACATAAACAAAAACCAAACAAAGCATGTAATTCGAGAAATACAAAGAAATGAGCAATTAGGCATATTGTCGAACACATTGCAGGCATGTCATTCGGTTTCAAGTTTCACAACAATGGGGGGTATAGAATTAACCAAATTTTTACCAACACAAATCATTCAAACTCCACAACTACCTAAGCCCAACCGCCCTTGCTCAATAAACAACAAAAAACCGAAAAGAACAAAACCTAAAAGTGAGGAAAAGGGTCGAAAATTTACCTGTGAATTCACGGTTTGGAAAGTGCAAATTGAATGTGGAAGTGTGTGTTGGTGGATGTGTGAGTGAATGTTATAAATTGATGAGAGGGGGAGGGTGTGTTGTCGAGTGGTAGTGATAGGGGGGAAGAGGGGAGAAGACGAAGGGTTTGAAAGAAGGAGAAAAAAAAAAGGTATGAAATTTTATTTATTTTTTTATGTATGAAGGGCTTGCGATCGCAAGGGCCAAAGGCCTGCGATCGCAAGAGGGAAAGGGTCAGGACCAAAGCTGGTCCTGACCGGTTCTGGGTGATCGCATGGTAATTCTACCATGCGATCGCAAGAGAAACAACTTTTTTTTTTTTCACAAACAACACCCTTTTCGTGCCAATGAAACAAAAAATGAGTGGATTAAGGTAAATAAATTTAAAAATACCATAAGGTTCATTCTAACACGACAAACCGAAGTTTGCTTGATTGTGGTTTGCTCAAGACCTAAACACCCCTTGACCGCGCAAATATCATTCCAACTCACTGCGTGTGCATTGTAGAACATAGACCTTATTTCAAAATCAAATTGACTTGAAAACATATGTGAATTCCGAAACATACAAGATGTAACCGTTTTGCCCTCAAAAACGTGAATTTTCCACCAAAATGCATAAATGACCAATGAACATCCCCAAATCGATTTTCAACAATTGATAAACTGCATGAAATCCAATGAGCACTCTGAAAGACTTCTAGGGTTGATGATTAGCTAAACATGCTCAAAATGGAGGGAAAACAAGGAAAAATCCAATGTTTCACCAAAAACCCTTTTTCATCCTACATTGCCATATTGAGACCCAAAGTGCTTGCAACCTAGAACACCAATTTTGAACCCATAAAATATGCATGAAAGCAAGACTTGGTTTGACAAAGCATGTTATAACACAAAAACGTATTTTTTTTTTTTTTTAAAGCACCCACAAATGATTCCATAACCACGTAAGACATGTATAGCACAGTGAAAACTAAAAGAGACTACTCATGAGCATGTGTGAATGGTTAAGATAAGGTGACATAGAACTACGTGAGCAATGCATAAAAAAAAATCAAAACTACTTAAATAAAAACATAAAACAAAATAAGTAAGAGGGAAGAAATGATGGGTTGCCTCCCATCACGCGCTAGTTTATAGTCGATAGCTCGACTGTACCGTATGAAGATCATTCTGGTGTCTGAAGATGAACAGTGGATTTGTCTTTCGAAAAATCCCCGCTCCAATAATGCTTTAAGCGCTACCCATTGACTTTGAATGTCCCTTTGCTCTCACCGGGGTGACAGTATACAGTCCAGACCATCGTGACCTCAACTTTCCCGGGAAGAGCTTCAAGCGAGAATTGGATAACAGAACCTGCTGCCCCACTATGAACTCTCTTCTCTGAATATTTATGTCATGAAATTTCTTGGTGCGCTCCTTGTATATTTTTGCATTCTCATAAGCTTCCTGGCGAAATTCATCCATTTCATTCAATTGAAGTAACCGCTGTTCACCAGCTGCCTGCAAATCCATATTCAACCTGCAAAGCGCCCAATAAGCCCGATGTTCCAACTCAACTGGCAAGTGACATGCTTTCGCAAACACCAGACGGTATGGTGACATGCCAATAAGTGTCTTGAATGCTATTCGATAAGCCCATAGTGCATCGTCCAATTTCTTAGACCAGTCTTTCCTTGATGAATTCATCGTGACTTCAAGTATTCTCTTCAACTCTCTGTTAGAGATTTCAACTTGCCCACTGGTTTGAGGATGATATGGGGTTGCTATGCGATGTTTGACTCCATACTTACTCAACAACTGCTCAAGCTGGCGATTACAAAAGTGTTTTCCCCCGTCACTGATGATAGCTCTCGGTGTGCCATAACGAGTGAAAATGTGCTTCTTTAGAAATACAATCACCACTTTGGCATCGTTAGTAGGTAATGCCACTGCTTCCACCCACTTAGAAACATAGTCAACAGCAACAAGTATATATTGATTGGAGAATGACGGTGGAAATGGTCCCATGAAGTCAATCCCCCAAACGTCAAATAGCTCTACTTCTAGGATACTTGTTAAGGGCATTTCATTCTTTCTCGAGATATTCCCTGTGCGTTGACACCGATCACATCTCTTCACAAATTCAAAGGCATCCCTGAACAATGTAGGCCAATAAAACCCTGACTGTAAAACCTTAGCTGCCGTCTTGGAAGCCCCAAAATGTCCTGCATATGCTGATGAATGGCAATGCTCCAGAATCTGATGTACTTCTTCTTCAGGCACGCATCTTCGAATGATCTGATCTGCACCACGCCTATAGAGAATGGGATCTTCCCAAAAATAGTATTTCAGATCTGCATAGAACTTCTTCCTCTGGTGATTAGAATATTCTGGTGGAGGAATGGATTTTGCCAAGTAGTTGACAATATCAGCATACCAAGGTGCAGTCTCCACACTGAGAATCTGTTCATCAGGAAAAATCTCATTTATTTCTACTGACTCATCTGGTCGACCAAGCTCTAATCGAGATAGATGATCTGCTACAACGTTCTCACTACCCTTTTTATCTCTGATTTCAATATCAAACTCTTGCAACAGTAATACCCAGCGAATCAATCTTGGCTTTGCATCCTTCTTCGTCATTAGATACTTCAGTGCCGCATGATCAGTGTAAACTACTACCTTTGATCCAATCAAGTAAGGGCAAAACTTATCAAATGCATACACAACTGCTAATAATTCCTTCTCTGTGGTTGCATAATTTAGCTGTGCATCATTTAAAGTTTTGCTGGCGTAGTAGATCACATGGAAAATTTTGTTTCTTCGCTGCCCCAAAACTACTCCCACGGCGTAATCACTGGCATCACACATCAATTCAAACGATAACTCCCAATCCGGTGCAACTACTATTGGAGCTGAGATGAGCTTTTCTTTGAGAGTGTGAAAAGTTGTTAAGCACCCATCATCGAAGTCAAATGGATTGTCTTTCATCAGTAAGTTGCACAGTGGCTTAGTTATCTTCGAGAAATCCTTGATGAACCGTCTGTAAAAACCGGCATGTCCTAGAAAACTGCGAACACCCTTTACAAAAGTAGGTGGTGGTAATTTCTCAATGACTTGAATTTTCGCCCTATCCACTTCTATTCCCTTAGCTGAAACTCGATGTCCCAAAACTATTCCTTCCTACACCATGAAGTGACATTTCTCCCAATTCAAGACCAAATTCGTTTCCCTACACCTTTCCAAAACTAAGTTCAAATGTTTCAAACATTCATCAAAAGAAGACCCAAACACAGAAAAGTCATCCATGAAGATCTCTATGAATCTCTCAACAATATCGGAAAATATAGCCATCATGCATCGCTGAAACGTGGCTGGAGCATTACATAAACCAAAAGGCATCCTACGGTAAGCAAAAGTACCATAAGGGCATGTGAATGTGGTCTTCTCCTGGTCCTCTGGTGCTACTGCAATCTGATTGTAACCGGAGTACCCATCAAGAAAGCAGTAGTGAGAATGTCCTGCCAACCTTTCCAACATTTGATCAATGAAGGGGAGAGGAAAATGATCCTTCCTAGTAGCTGTATTGAGTTTGCGGTAGTCAATGCAAACCCTCCAACCTGTAACTGTTCTGGTAGGAATGAGCTCATTCTTCTCATTAGGTACAACTGTGATTCTCCCTTTTTTCGGCACTACTTGAACTGGACTGATCCACGCACTATTAGATATAGGGTATATGATTCCCGTATCCAAAAGCTTCAATACTTCGGCCCGAACCACTTCCTTCATATTTGGATTCAACCTCCGCTGACTCTCCACACTGGGACGAAAATTCTCCTCCATGAGGATCTTATGCATACACAACGAAGGGCTAATCCCTTTAATATCTGCAATGGTCCATCCTATGGTTGTTTTGTATTCTCTGAGTACCCGAAGTAGTTTTTCTTCCTCCACCTCACTGATTGAGTTCGATACAATCACTAGAAGAGTGCACGAATCTCCAAGATAAGCATATCTGAGGTGTGGTGGTAGCTGCTTTAGTTCCAACTTAGGCGGCTGCTGAATCGAGGGTATATGCTTCTTGCTCTCTGTTCCAATTTCTTCAAAATTTGGGAAGTGCTGTTTTCGAAAATATGGTGGGTTGGTCTCCATAAACCGTGCACAAGTTTCAATCTCAAGTGAATCAAAATTGATTGATTGAGAATGAGCAATGCACGCCTCATATGCATCCGAATGATGTTGAAGTAGAAAAGTATCATTCACCACCTTGTCAATGACATCGATTTTGAACCAACTATCTGCCTCTGAAGGAAACTTGATGGCCTTGAAAACATCGAAGGATACCTGCTCATCACCCAATCTCAAAATCAGTTGCCCCCTATGAACATCAATTAGTGCTCTTCCAGTGGCCAAAAATGGTCTGCCCAGAATTAGTGGAATGTCTTTGTCTTCCTCCATATCCAAAATGAGAAAGTCAGCAGGAAATATGAATTTTTCCACCTTGATGAGCACATCCTCTATGATTCCTCTTGGGTGTGTCAACGATCTATCAGCCAGTTGCAGTGTAATTGTGGTTGCTTTAGCCTCTCCTAATCCAAGTTTCCTGAAAACAGATAAAGGCATTAAATTAATACTGGCACCAAGATCACATAATGCTTTGTCAAAGTAAATTTCACCAATGGTACAAGGTACAGTAAAACTCTCTGGATCTTTCAGCTTTGGTGGAAGCTTGTTCTGAACTCTGGCACTGACTTCTTCAATCAACATTACAGTCTCGTGATCTTCCAACTTGCGTTTGTTTGATAAAATATCCTTCAAGAACTTTGCGTAGGTCGGTATTTGGAAGAGTACGTCAGCTAATGGGATCTTTATATGGAGCTTTCTGAACACTTCAAGGAACTTTTTGTATTGCTGCTCCATTCGTGGCTTCCTCAACCGTTGTGGAAATGGAATGGGTGGTTCATAAGGGTTCACTGAGTTATCTGGAACTTGTTGTGGCACTGCTTGTCTCTCCTTCACTGGTGTCTGCTCGGTGCTATTAGTCTCCTCTTCAGTCTCCTTCTCCGGTGGGTTTACTATCTCTTTGTCTACTCCTGACCTTTTCACAAGTATCTCAGGTAGCTGAACTCCACTTCTTGTAGTAATGGCCTGAACATGCTCCCTAGGATTCACTTCTGTATTGCTCGGTAAAGTGCCAGGCACTCGTCCTGTCATAGATAGAGCTAGTTGTCACATCTGAGTCTCCAGATTTTTAATAGCTGCGCCCTGATTCTAAAAGTTTGTTTCAGTCTTCCTCATGAACTGATTTGTGGTTTCCATGTATTTATCGGTCTTTTCCATAAGTTTTGCAGACATGTCTTCCAACTGAGGTTTTCTCTCCTGCTGAAACTGCCCTTGGGCCCGAGTATGATTCTGATTGTGATTCTGGTTACCACCCCAAGAGAAATTGGGGTGATTTCTCCATCCGGGGTTATATGTCTCAGAGTGAGGATTGTTTTGCTGACGTTGACCCCATTGAGCGAAATCCACCTGTTCCATCCGTTGTGTAACAATAGGACATTCAGCTGTCCCATGCTCTGCTCCACATTCTTCACAACTGGACTTCTTCACTTGTGCTGAATTCACGGTCTGTGTTATACCCTCTATCTTGTGAAACAAGGAGTCAATCTTCGCGGATAAGGCTGAATAGGTATCTACTTCATACACTCCCATTGCTTTCTTGGCACCACCTCTATCTGTAGACCACATGGCTGAGGTACTAGCCATTCTCTCAAACAACTCCCAAGCGCCCTCGACTGACCTGGTGGTTAAAGACCCATTTGATGACGAATCTACCATGCTTCTGAAAGTTGGTGTTAGTCCCCAATAGAAGTGTCTGATTTGTTCTTTCTTGTCGTATCCATGTTGAGGACACTTCCTTAGCATGCCCTTGAACCTACTCCACGCTTCATCAAGTGATTCAGTTTCATGTTGGCTAAAAATTGATATATCATGCCTCAATCTCGCCACTTTAGCCGGTGAGAAGTATTTGGTGCAGAATTTCTGAGCCAAATCATTCCAAGTAGTTATGCTCGCCACCGGGAGTGAATCGAGCCACTCAAGTGCTTTATCCCGAAGAGTTAATGGAAATAGTCTTAGCCTGATTGCATCTTCTGATATCCCAGGGTATTTGAAGTGTTGACACATATCCAAGAAACGGGATATATGTGTATGTGGATTCTCGTTGGCTGTTCCATAAAATTGATGTCCATTCTGGAAGAGTTGGATGACATTAGTCTTCAATTGAAAGTTCGGCTGTCCAAATGCTGGATAAACGATGCTGGACTGGCTTTGAACAACGTATGGTGCTAGGAAATCCCCAAGTATAGCATTCCCATCATCCTGAGCTTCAGCATTGGCTGGTACTGCATGACCTATTCTTGGTTCCATTTGTTGTTCAGCCATTTCGATCTGTCCTTGATTGACCTGATGTGCTACTCGTGCTTCTCTCTGTCTGCGATGAAACGTTCGTTCAATTTCCAAATCAAATTGAACTAAACCACAGCTGATTGATCTTCGCATGCAATGCCTGAAAGGCAAGAAAACAGTAGCAGCACTTAATTCGGCTTAAGTAATTGAACTAAAATCAAAATAAAATGAAAACTAAAGAAAAACAAGTTCGAATTAGTGTCAAAATAATAAAAATCAATTTAATACTCAATCCCCAGCAACGGCGCCAAAAACTTGTTCACGAAAATATGTTTCGAATTTAAATCACCGCAAGTGTACGGTTCGTTGACAAGTAATAAAGTGGAAATTGTAAAATTTCGAGTATCGTTCCCACGAGGATTGATCTAATCTAATTTCTATTATTGTAACCTTAACCAAACCTATAAAACTCAATTTGGTAGTTTTTGTGATTTTAATATGAAATTGTAAATAGCATGCAAATTAAACTAGAATTGCGATGTAATTGTAAAACAATGATTGAATGCAAAGTTTGAGAAAATTAATATATGGAAAAGCGCAATAGGATCCCGAATCACCAAGCAAGTTCACTCTTAAACCCTATCTCACAATTTGACAACACAATGAATCGTTTGAAGAATCAATGTTTCTAACCTATCCAACAATCTCTTTCGAGTAGAATTGAAACTATCCTAGTATACCATTTGACTATATTTCTATGACAAATGCAATATATAATGATGCATGTAGTTTTGTAAACACCTAGAGATTCAGGTAATGCATATCGGTATATTTCTATCCTTTATGAACAAAACGACGATTTACACCTTGTTGAATTTATTTCCCTTCTTTCGAATGCATGAAATAAATCACCTAAACTCACATAATTATCGTCGACTATAATCACGGAGACAATAAGTGTATATAAATCATTTAAAACCATCAAAGTGTTCAATTATCAAATTGCAAAAATAGAATTAAAGAGTTCACAATGCGAGGTTCATCGTTCACCTAGTACATAAAAATTCTAGCCTAACATAATGAAATTAAAACAACAATAAAAATGATAGAAAGAAGACATCACCAAAAAGTAGAAGTTTAGAGCTTGAATCTTGAATCTTGATGAGAAACCCTAGCTCAAACTCTTCTCCTTGCTCTTGAAATTCGACTTTTTCTCCCTAAGAATGCATAAACCCTAATTCTGGACGAGTTTTAGTTTAAATAGTGTGCTAAGATATCATTCCATAAGTGTTTGATTCGGAAAAGGAAACTAAAAATTCTCGCGCAGAAAACCTTCCTTGCGATCGCAAGGAAGGACCTTGCGATCGCAAGGCACAACCTTTTTTCTCTTCTGGACTCCCTGTTGAAGCTTGGGCGATCGCAAGGTGTTACACCATGCGATCGCAAGGAAGAAGGGTACTTCCTTCTTGTTCATTTTGGTCCCCAAGGTTTCCTTCCGTTCATCCTTGGTCCTGCTTCCTTCTCTGACCTCTTCTCGTCATCCATGTTATTGACAATTAGGTCTTCAATAGATATTTATGCTCATTGATCATTCGGGTCAACTTTTGAGTAATTGCAAATTAGTCCCTGAACTTTCGTTGACTTGCATTTTGGTCATTTTCGCCTCTTTTCGCTTACATTTCATTCATTTCATCAGAGTCGTCCTACAAAAACAATATACAACTAATCAGGTCCTTTTCGAGCTTTTTCTAACAACATTCAATATGTTTTGTGTTACAATCACGCGTGTAAAACGCACTTATCACCTGGCTCCGCCCCGAGCATTATGGTATAGATATTTCTAAAAAGTATAGATGATGTTCAAATAACAAGTTAATTTTTGAATTTTTATTATCATTCCACAATTAATTTCTGATGATTTTATCCATTCATATGCATGCTTAAATCGTACCTCATACTCACAAGTTCAATTTTATTAGGTTTCAAGTTCAATTTTATTAGGTTTACTTTTATTTCAAACTTAGAGAATGCCTGGAAGTATTTTTAAGTGATTATAAGAATGTCGAATATGCTTTTTTTTTTTTTTCCCTATCAGCGAGTTCAAAACTTTTGTTCAAAATTTCTTCATTGGACTCTGTTACACGTATATGGTCATTTTAAGGTTTCTATACTATCTAAATATCTATGAAATAAATTAATTGAGAAGGGAAAAATTTACAGTTCAGGTATTATCTATTTCAAAATTAAAAATCAGGCCCCAAAGTTTAAAATTACAAAAATCAGGTTTTTCTTGAATTAATTAATTACATTTCAAAATTATTATATTAAATTAAATATTTAACTGTAACATAATTTAATTAACCCACCCACCCCACCTACACCACCCCATTGCTCCGACTACTACTCCGGTGAGAAAACATGGATTCTCGAGGCTCGAGGCACGTCGCTCGCACAACCCCTTACCCTCCAAAACTCCTAATTCATTACAACTTCCACCCTATCTCCAACTCTACAATCCTAACGCAACTCAAATACCTAAAGCAGTTCAAACTACTGGAAGATATAGAAAAGTCCAGAGACTGCGCTCTCCAAAGAAAGAAAAACTTAGAAGAAGAGAAGGAGCATTTTCAGAAAGCTGCTTTTGCTGTTCTAAACATGCTTAACAGAGATCTCAACTGAAGCTCTAATGTTTACCTTTTCCCTACAATCTTCACTTGACTCATAAATTTTTTAGCTCGTGTTTGTATGTGTACAAGTCAGTGGATTGACATATTTCATCCAGTTCATCTTCCTGTTCCTTTCTTCCTCTCTACTTGCTGAAAATATTAATTTCATGTAGTAGCATTTTCTCAAGGTGGCTGTTCTCAAAATACGTATAAGTGATCATTATCTCTTAAAGCACGTAAATCTTCCACCAGGGTGCCATCGGCCATGAGAACTGTCGTTCCTATTTTCCCCAACTTCCTTTCTGCACTCACCAAAAATATATTAGACAAAGGTAAAAATCATACTGGTATTCTTTTCTTCTTCCTTTCTACTCCTTTATTATGCAAGTTAAAAATGATAGAGAAAGATTTGGATAGGAAAGGAATAATGCAACTATGATTGATGGAGAATGAAGATGCTAACAAATATAGGATTTAGATAGGATTTTAAGTTGAATTTGATTTAAATTATGTTTGTTTGATTAGATTAGTTTATTATAGTTTCTAGGTTGACTAGAATTAGGTTGTTGTTTCCTTCTCAAATTTGGTTTGCTTAGACTCTATATAAAGAGGGCTTAGTTAATTGTAATACTTAGACTTTGAATGATGCTTTCTAGATTTTCATAGTTGAAAAGGTTTAAGTTTTGGGACTTCCAGATCCCTTTGCGTATGAGTAGACTATTTTCTTTGAATACTATGTTATGATGGTGCTCACCTGCTAGTGTAAGAAGGTCTTCCATTGAATCAGGTAGATGTGCTAGTTTTCCCCTATTTTCTTCTTCTTGTTTGTCACCTGGATGATGCCCGTGGAGTACCACCCTTGCAGGAAGTGTATTTGTTGATGCATAAGATGTAGGGATTCCTGCAAAAAAAAAAAAAAAAATTTGAAGAAGAATTTCTTTTGTAGTTGGTTAATGTATCACCATAGAACATTTTTGCTAATTATCTTACTATTCACATTATTCTGTAGTATTCACTTTTGTATTGCCCTTTCCCTCAAACTGCATGCTTATGAACTTAAAGATTCGGAAATAGAGAGCGAGTCACCTATTTGTCAATAAAAAACATTTGGTTTGGCATTTGATTGAACTGGCTGATGAAGAAAAGTAGTAAACTGGCAGTATCTAGGTTTGCATTCCCCATACACCATTTAAGGTAGTCAAGGGAGTAAAAGGTAGATGGAAAATATGACTCTCCCTTCATTCAAAAGTTGCAGTCCTATTATAGCTCTTTTTATCTATATATAACGATGAACCAGTCACTTGATCATTGATTTAGCTTCTTCAAGTCATTGGCAGGACAACTGAAAGTTCCCTTTTCTACTGAGATGTAATAACACGATAATTCTATCATATCTTCCAAGTAATTTGTGTTTTTAATCAGCAGTAAACTTTTCAAAATGCAATGTGTACTTTATGCAGGCAAATAAATAACTATTTCAACTGAGTCGAGAGCTTACCATTTGATTCTTGGCTCAGTCCCTCATAATTTTGAGGTTCATGTGTTGATTGTATGGCCTGAAAATGAACGAATGGTTAAGGCGTACCATTAGAAAAGTATTTCACTGCATTTTGCATCGAGCGTTAATAATTACTTTGACAGAAAGAAAGTAGTTGGAACTTTTTATTAGATTTGTGCAAAACCTCAATGTTTAAGTCAGCCAGATACTCTCCTACAAATGGTATCTCCTCTAGCTCCTCGTTTTTCAGGCCCCTCAAATGCTGAGAATTAGAAATGTCAGTTAGTCTATACTTGAATGCTTGGTATTTTGAGGATGCTGTTCTAAAAAAAAGAGAAGATGAATCCATTGAGTGATCAACAATGCCATTACAGGATTATCCAATAGTGTATAAGATGCATAATTCTTACTAATAGAGCAAATAATGATCTTTAATTCACTGATGAATTCCAAAATTTTAGAATTCTGACCTGAAGAAAATTAGAGATAACAATCTTCCCATCTTCACTAAGCGGTTGCACCAGTTGCTTGAAATGATTATGACTAATCCGAATGACCTGAGAAAGCCTCTTTGTTCTTACTGTGAAAGGTTGAGGGATATTGAAGATCACCCCAATTTCTCCAAGCATATCTGGGCACATTAATTTTGACAGGAACTGGAAAAACTCCAAGTTAACTTTTTATACTGGGAAAGAAATCACTTCTAGATTTAGCATTTACTGACTCAGATACAAGTATCAGTTACGGGTACGTATCTAATTGTACCCGTACAATTTAACGAAAAGTTGAGAAGAATATTACTCTACAACCTGGAGAAATGAGATTCTTGTTTAAATTCTTAATAGAAAGACTTCTATTTCCAAGGTCACCACCAAATTCTATTTCCTTTTTACTAATTACGCACTTCAACATGTGTGTTTCTTTACATGATCCAAACTTGTATGTGGTATTCTCATGATCATAGCTACATCGTTCAGGAAGCTTAGTCCATCAGTCTGTTAATTTTTCTTTATTTGCTCAACAAATTTTGGAAATCTTGATTTAAACCAAACAAGCATGATTAATTTCATCAACTGTCTCATGCTAACCCATTAAGATGATATAAACTGTAATGTGCTATGAATATTAGGTTGGACGTTTGCTACTTGTTGATATCTTCCCTTTTGGCAAGCTAAATAAAAAAATTACCTACTGAAGCATATTGTTTTCCCAAATAAACAATTGAGAAACTTTACCTGTTCCGTTCCGTTGTTGTGTGTCATTACATCCTGCAGAATTAGATTTGTCAGCTTTGCATACAAGAATTTGAAGATTGAAAATGTGATGAGAATAGTATATACCACTGCTCCAGATACTATAATGTAGAAATCCGTTGGTATTTCATTTTGTATGATAATATCCACTCTAGGGGGATAATATTCTGCTCTCATCTCTGGAACCTGGGGAAGTAAAGAACAGTTCACGGCTCAGAAAAAATATGTAAAACATTTGTGATAGAGAATTAAAGAATTTCACTTCAAAATATCAAAATCTCTATAATATTAGGCCACCATATTCCCAATTTCTAAGTAAGTACCACTTAGATATCTCATATATAATAGGAAATACAAATATTAAGATAGGCCAATAGGTCAGTCCATAATATGTGATAACCATAGATGATTATGCTGAGAGGAAAATAACATTACCAGCTGGACAATAAAGTCTTCAGATACTCCTTTGAAAAGGTAGGCATTTTCTACCGTAGTGCGGAAGAGATGCTGAGCAATCTCAGATCTGATTGCCTTCGGCAAATCTTGCAAAACTTCTTCTTGCTGAAGTTCTGCTGTTTTAAACTTAAGTGTCACATGTGCTAGCATTTGCTCCTTTAAGCCTTCCGGAAGTCAATTCTTGCTTGCATATCGCAAGATCTCATGGATGGCATCCCTCTTCAAAATCACCATTAAATAGCATTAGATTGCTTTAAACATTTCTGAGATACATGTACCAAATAAATCTGAAAAGTGATTTTGTAGGTCTTGGATCGTTGAATTCTAGAAAAACCTTAAGGCTTATTGAATGCAGAATATAAGTTCTGCTAGAAATATCATGGCTTGATGGCATATGAATTGTAAAATTAGCAAGACACGCTACAAGTGGAAGAATGTGTAGATGTAGAATAGATGTGATAATTGCATGAGTTCATGATCATGTGGAACCAACGGTGTGAGATTCTTGTATATGGTATGCATTGATGCTTGTGCACTCTTGACTTGTTTAACTAATCTCCACGATTCTATACTGTGGAAGTGTTGGCAAAGATTACCATGGCAAATGTTCGGACAGAACTGTGGACAATAAGATTGGTCATGTTCCCAATCAAATAGGCAGTGAGGCCGATGTTGAAAAGCATGTAGAAAATGGAGAAAATCTTCTCCCCCGTGTTATGTGCATGCAAATCTCCATAGCCAGTTGTTGTAAGGGTTACGATTGACCAATACATGGAATAGGTATATCCTAGCCAGACACTTCTGTCTTCAAAATCAGGAACTTGGGACCCAATCCAAGTACCATCTAATTGATTATAATGAGTCGCAAGCCAGAAGTAGAAGCAGCCTGCCGTGTGTACAGCAAATAATGTCACCTGTGATAAAACGATAACACGTATGAGTAATCTGTTTATCTGTAAGATAGTCATAAATTAGATAGTTGATATGGACGTAGAATAAAATTGTTATGTTCACTAGTACGTGCTGAATGGGCATTCGGAGTTGTAAATGTTATGCCCAAGTGAGCATAGTTGTGGACACGATACTTACACATATTAGTTTACAGTATCTTGTCCAGAAGTAGCTGAATCGGGTGTCTTTCTCTAGCCTGATGGAACAAAAAGGTGTTAATTAGGTTGCTCTTTTAATATGGAAACATATAATGGTATTGAACATGCTGTTGAGGGATAAAATTTATGGGGAAAAATGGGATTTTCTTCATAGTAAATTATGCATGGATATTGGAAAACCCTTTATTTGTGGAAGGCCAACGAATATACAAAATGTACTTGATACGACTTGATAATTGAAAAGTTTCATTGAAAACGTTAAAGGTCGTGGGCATGTAATGGTACCTAGAAAAGAATTCACTGACACGCCTGAGTCGCCAAAGCCTGAGCATATTGAGGAAGCCAAAGACATCCCCATGGTGCCTTTTCCCAGATAAAATTTTGTATATGGATTGGAATGGAAGGGTCGAGGCCACATCCATTGGGAACCACAGATGCGACAAGTACCTGAAATAGAAGTAGTGGATTTTCTTTGTAACTTACTGTGATACTCAACCAAATTAACCAATCGACAAATAAACATTTCCCATGTTCATGTTTGTTGATTTTGTCAAGTCCAAGGTGTACTCTCACTTTATCAAATGCCTCATTAACATCAATTAGTCATAACCACAGACAAAATCCATGCAGGTAAAGATATTTTTTAAAAACAATTCCTTCTAGTCCAATTACAATCTTGCCTTCTTCCAACGAATATTCGTTTTACATTTATCAGCCAATTTTATTATACAAACAGAAGATGAAAATGTATACCTCAAAGCTATTTTCTTGTGATCATCGACTAGCAAATAAGTTGATGTGTCCAAGTAAGCGACGAAAAAAGTCAGAATAATATCAACCCCAAAGAAGGCATCAACCACCAAATCAACAGGCATGAGTGGACCCGTTCCCATTTCTCTAAATGCTAGCTCGAATGGAGATGACCAAGCTGAGTACACCACCAATAACACAAGAAACGCTTGCCACCACCTGCAATTTTCACTTACATTATCCAAATTGAATTCATTAACATTCTGGGCATGTTCGGTATTTTTAATTGGACATCTTAAAGGAAAAATAGATGTTAAATATTTGTCTATTGTACTGTTTAGTTGAATCGAATCAATATGCTAACGTACTTTTAGCCATGAACAGAAACGGTTTTGGCTTTGAATTCGTAGATGATTTGATTGATAGATTTTGAAGATTTGCATGTTGAAAAAGTGGTCCCTCTTTTAGAAAGTTACCAAGTTTTTGTTACCCAAAAATCAACAATTCCCTGCAACTTTCTAGACCAAAAGTTGGTAACATGCACGTGATCTAAAGACATGGGCCCGGCCCAGCTCTCATCTTTTATTGGGCTAGATACCACCTAAAACTTGTTTGGTTAGTCACATAAGTACACAATTTAAAAGTATTATTCCAATTATATAGACTTGTTTCGTTTTTCACACGGATTAAGAATTTTTGTCAAGATCTTTTTTAGTTTACTCCTATTTAATTTTCAGTATGTAAAACTAAATTATTGTTGGAACTAATAAAGAATTTGAAGAAGAAAAAGAAATGAGAGTTGCTCCATATTTCTAAGAAGTGAGAAATGTGTGTATTTAAATGATTTCAAGAAGTTGGCATATTAAGTAGGAAAAATTTAACAAGGGTATATTTGTAAAGAAACATGACAAAATATTCTACATTAGAAAATATTTGGAAAAAGAAAAAAATGAAATCCAGTCTATATAATTGGTGGGACGGAGGGAGTAATAATTATTCTTCATTTTTAACATGTTTCTTAGGCTAGTGGTCCAATTAAAAAGGAAGAAGCTTTCATAGACCATTATGATCTACAATAGATAGAAGTAAAATTGCAATTCAAATTTGAATTTTCTACCATTTAAGTCAAAAAAATTGGCTCAACCAAGCGGTCCAAGCCTAGAGAACGCGGTGTAGGCTGATGGCATATAACTTTTATTTTCCATTGTAATTCTTCATGTAAGTGGTGGTGTGTCACCGTCCATGAGAAAAGAAGTATACAAAATTAATTGAAAAAGTCTGTTATTTTCGCCTAATTCAGTGTATCAAAAAATGTCAAATATAAAAAAATAATGAGATTATACCATGCAAAGATGAAGAGACAAATTTAAGAAACTAAAGTACTAAAGCTTATTGATGAAAAGAGAGAGAGAGAAATAGCATGATCGGCGGAGGCGGTGGTGGTGGTTGGCGGTTGGAGGAAAGGGAAGGAAAATGAAGAATAGAGAGATTCATCAGATTCTGTGTCTTAATTAAAAATAGATGTGGAAATTGAATGTAAACTGGCCTGTATCTTCGATCATAGGGTGCAATCACAAATTTTTTCAAATTTATTGATCCTTCACCCACAACTGTGCCGAAAGCTGGCAAGATACTGCTAGAAATTGAGGCTAAGTTTCGTATTTCGCCGCTCGAATGCCGCCGGTATAGAGGCGGCACCGGCGACCTTGTATCTGATGTTGGCATTTTAATTTGCACGAGAGGGAGAGAGAGAGAGAGAGAGAGAGTATTATGTATGTATTATCAGTCTAACGTAATATATATGCAAGAGTTTGACTTACTATTTGACAGAAACAAAACCATAGACGAAATCTGCAGCATGTACAGAAGCCATGCTTCAGTAAATGCTGCTAGACACTCACAACATGGGGGGAGGGGGTGGGATTTTTGACCATTTTTTATTCAGCGTGGAGCCCACCATGTGAGTATCTGGATTCATCTGGTAGATGAATAATTCTGTACAACAAGAATAATTCAACCATAGACACATACACGCACATTGTTTATGTTTAGATTGGCACGAAATCAGGGTTCGAAGTCCTCAAAGTCAGAGCCGCATTTATTAGCTAGAAAACAGCAATCCCAATTAATTATATTTCATTGCATGCTTTAATAATTAGTTTAAAGAACACAATGTATTCGGATAGTCTAAAATCTCGATATTTAACTTAGATGCTTGATGTTTAAGGCATGTCATTGAGTAGTTTTACACATTTTATTTAATTAAAAAAGTATATATTTACTTAATGAATCTCTCACTCCGTCGTTACTGGAAAACCTGCATTCGATATGACGGTGAATTTTTTTTTTTTTTTGGTCTAAAAATATGTCGTTGAAGGAGTCAATAATGAGTTTTGTTAGATTTAATCCTACGAGGCTCTTCATTATCAGTCCAATGGTAGCCGGTTAGAAAGTAGCAAGAAGTCACCTGAGGCCCGTACTACACATCACTTGCTGACGTGGTGAAATTGAAGCCATGGAATAAAGGAAGCGGGAGTGATCCTATCATCTCAACCGAAGTGATGTGTAGGTGTTGAACTCCATGTTCAAGGCGAGATCCCACGAACTACTGCAACCTATTTCCGAAGCAACGAGCGTTTGTACCACAAGGCATCTTCCAGTACTTCGTCCTAGAGATTTCCTACGAGATTTTCCACACGAATGATTGATTTGACATCTATGCAATAGAAACTGTTGACCTCGAAAAGCGGCTACGACATGTAGCCAACAGAAGATGTCTTCAAGTCAACTCCTCCCTGCACACGTAGCACACCGTCAGTCGCTTGAGCCTTTCCCGGAGAGGTTGGGAGCGGCCGCAAGCACTCCGACGGTCAAGTCAACTTGGTGTTTAACCAAAAAGGGGTTCGCCGGCGGTAGGACACTCGTCGGGAAATGGTTTGAGAATGTGTATATAACAATAAAAGTGCCCACAATGTAGGGGAGAAGATAATACGCAAGTCCTGTATAGTAATGTCTTGAATTCTTTTTTAAAAGTCCCTCTATCGGGCATAAGGAGGGGGTATTTATATCAAGAATGGGAAGATTAGGGCCATTGGATGAGGAGACACGTGTCGCTAGATCTCCGGAGCTCGTCCCATCCTAGGTATCAATCAATCCCTCTATAGGTTGGCTGGCATTGAATGTTTTTTGACATGGCAGCTGAATTGACCATTTGGGGACCTGCCACATGTCCCATCAGCGAGGGATTTGATTTTGGAAACATCTTTGTACAAGAGATCTTTGACGGCAAGGCAGTGGAGGCATTGCAGTGTTGTAGAAGCAGAGTGCGGGTCTTTGCATCCACTATATACCTATAGATGAGTCAGGTTCGTTCGCTGAAGCGCATCTAGTTCGTTCCAGGGGGCAATTACTTCGGCGGGTACTGTCAGATCGTCCCATGCGTAATCACCTCGGTCGACTCGTAGATCGGTCACGTGTGCGACACGCGGCGGTCGAGGTGGAGGGTCTGATACAGACCCGTAATAATAGTCATGCAAGTCCATGTATGGATATTCATATAGTACAAGGACTTTGGAGTGAGAAAGCATGGGAATGAGCTGTTGTTGCCTTCGAATTCTACTCAGATTAAGGCGACGTGGGTGGCAAATCTGTGGAGAGCTATCGCAACGGTTAGCTATACTGACCGAAGCAATATAGGTTGGCAACCCTGTGGCGAGCTATTGCAACGATTAGCTGTACTGATCGAAGCGATATAGGTTGGCAACTCTGTAGAGAGCTATCACAACGGTTAGCTGTATAGACTGAAGCGATATAGGTTGGTAACTCTGTGGAGAGCTGTCGCAGCAGTTAGCTATACTGACAAAAGTGATATAGGTTGGCAACTCTATAGAGAGCTGTCGCAACGGTTAGCTGTACTAATTGAAGCTACATAGGTTGGCAATTCTGTGGAGAGCTATTGCAATGGCTAGCTGTTGTGGCCGAAGCTATTGAGGGCTCTAAAGGGGACAACCTTGGGCTTCGTGTCAATGATTTGAAGGCTTTCGCGTCTTTCCAAGGCAATCATAGGGAGACGTTCGCTTGCTTCCAAGGCACGCCCCCTTGCCATAAAGGGTAATGATGGCGACGGTTCTCGTTCCTCAAGGTGACGTGTTTGGGTTGCGAGTGGAATTTACGGCTCCATCAAGATCGTTGGTTCAAATGACCCTTGACTTCAACGGAGATCCTTGCGTCTCAATAATGCATGGCTCAGATTCGACTTGGGAGATCCAACGGCTGGGGCGAGTTTGGTACACCTATAAAAGGCTCATTCCTTTCATTTTGAAAAGTTTACTTTTGCGAAAATCTCAAAGAATCTCTCCATTGGGTTCGTGTTCCCTTCTCCGGCACACACCAAGAATTTTGACAATCGATCTTGCGAACTCCAGCGACCGGTGAACTAGGTAATAAATTCTTCCATCTTTTCTCATTTTTCTTTCCTAAATTTCTTCATGTCGAGCGAACAAATTGTTGAGAGGGAGAGTAAGGAGCGAGGCGAAGAGAGCACGTCTATGAGGGAACCAATACTAGTCTTACCTGACGAGCTGAGTAGGACCATTAGGGCCGGGGAGAACATTTGGAGACGCCCAGATTCTCCCATAGATACGTCCGTCCAATGGGGAGCGTCGAACTTCCCTTCCAAAATCACCCAGGAGCAGATGGAAAAGTGTAGGGATGTTTTTAGGATTCCTTATAACATTCAGCTTATCTGACCCGAACCTCATGAGAGAGCTTGCTATTCTAGGTCGGGGTGTGTAGCAATAAGCGACCATCTTTTTCGGGCTGGGTTAAGGCTTCCATTCCACCCCTTCTTCCGCCTAGTCCTTAGGTCCTTGGGGTTAGCCCCCACGTAATTCAACCCAAACGCCTGGTCCCAACTGGTAGGGACATGGATGCTGTGGTGGAGGGCCAACATCGGGGTGGACATGCCCTTTAGTATGTTCCACTCCTTCTTTCTTCCAAAAGTCACCACGGGGGGAGAGGCGAGCAGAGGCTGGTACTACCTGGCTCCCTAGGGGTCCCACTCACCATTTGTAGTCGATACGCCCTCCTCGATCAAAGGTAGGAAGAGCTCATGGTTCTGGGCGTCTGGTCGGTGGGACACCATGGAGAATGATCCCATGGCACCTCTGACTATTCCCACCGTCTACTCTACTTGCAATAAGCAGCTTACCGATCTGATTATACTTAGGCTAATTTTGCTTATGATTTTAACATTTCTGTTCTTCGCAGGTTCCCTCCTGAGGTACGAGATAGTAGAGGAGGATTGGGATATAATCAGCCAGTTGTACCAGCTGCCTCCGAAGGAATGAAGCTACAGGGAGGTCATTGACAAGAATACCCACTTCGTTTCTCACGGGCTGATATCGAAACAAGGTAAATGTATCGCTTCCATCCTCCCTACATTCCTACTCTAATTCCATACTCACCCATTCGATCTACCTGCAGGACACTTTGCGAAGAAGATGGCGTCGAGGCCTAATTTCACAACAATCCGTCGAAGTGTGGCGGAGACGAAAATGCTGAAGACAAGGTCAGCTGCATACAAAAAGCAGTCAGAACGCTTGTTGTCCCTCAGGAAGGCTTCTCAGCCTGCTGAGGAAGACGAGGTGGAGGAATGAGCCTCCCTCGTGAAGAAAAAGAGGGCCGGCCCTGCAGGTGCGTCAGCTTCAGCTCCTCCAAAGGAAATTGTTTTCCCAGGTCAACCTGGGGTGACCGTGGTGGCCCCCTCGACCATCCCTCAGGCCATAGTGCCTATAATGGCCTACTTCTCCAAGGGCCCGACCAAGAAGAAATAGAAAAAGCATGTACGCACTTCGGCCCTGGGCAAGGCTACAAATTTCTTGGGAAGCAGAGATGAGGATCTTTCTAAAGCAGTATTGGAAATGCTGCCCCCCGAAATAGCCTCAGCAAGAAAGATCCATGGGAAGTACTGGACCGAGGACTGGCAAAATCACGCCACCTCGTGTGAGATCGAGGATCTGCTGGCCGCGAACAATGCTTGCATTCCCAGGACGCTAAGTATGGGCGCCGTTGCGGAGGATTTGGTTCTGTTGACCTATGGTTGATCATGACCTTAATGTTTTGATTATAACAAACAAGTCCATCTTGTTTACTAACAAATTGAATTGAGTGTTTAAGCCTTCAAAGTTATAAAGACTATTATTCACACTCAAATGAAGTACAAGTGAAGGTTAAACATGCATTCAAGATAATTCATTCGAGACAATAGTGATTTGCATGCCACAATCAAATTGGAACTTAACAGAATTGCAAATCAAGATATAAGTCAAAGAGAGGCTCGAAGAGATCAAGAACATTGAAGATAGAGTTATTTATCGAACCTCGTTTATATATGTAAAGGTATAACTTGTCAATATTTAGGAAGTGCATAAACTCAAATATTTCTCATAAATTCATTATCAAAAACCTTGAAAAATCATTTTCAAATGTCCCTCAAAAGATCACACTTCAACTTTCAATCAAAAAGTTATTCTCCGATTTTCAATCTCATATTGGGATAGATATTTGACACTGAAGATGATCTAATTTGAAGATTATTTCTAAAGAAAAGTTGTATCCCTTTGAGTTAGCTTTCCAACCCATTTTGAATCACCTTAATCGGATATCAAGAGAAAAAGATATGATCAAAATACCGAAAGCTGTCCGGTCTGGATACTTCGGTCGACCGAAACCATTTCAGTCGACCGAAAGTAACGGGTAGATTTTCAAAATTGACACTTTCGGTCGATCGAAAGGTACTGTTCACTCGACCGAAAGTTCCTGCAACCTTCCTTTCTTGCTCTATAAATATCCATCTCTTCTCCATTCATTTTCAACAACTTAGAAGAAATTTTTGAGAGCTTTTTTATTGAGAAATCATTGATATTACTTGATTTTAAATTCTATTTCATTTATTACAAAGAATTTCTTGATTGTTCCAACATATTTTATTCATTTTATCAATAAATCTTTTTAGCAAAGAACTCTTCACAAACTTCATCTATTCTTCATTCTTGATAAAAGTCTTCTTTACCAACACTTTGATTTAAAGTGTAAATCTCTCTTCATACTTAACTTGTATTATTTGTTAAGAGAGATCATTGGTTTGAAAACTTTGATACAAAGAATTTCTTGATTGATCAAAACTAGTTTCATCTATTTCATCAAGAATTCTTTTTGCAAAGAAACTTTCTCAATCTCATCTATTCTTCAATTATTAATAAAAGTTTTCTTTGCCAACACTTTGATTTAAAGTGTAAATCTCTCTTCATACTTAACTTGTAATATTTGTTAAGGGAGATCATTGGTTGAAAAACTTTGATACAAAGATACAACCTACTTCATTATTCATCATTCATCAAAGTTTACAATATCAACATTTGAGCTTCACTATTTGCTATATATTGAAGTGTTTACCTAACTCTCTAATACTTAACTTGATTATATCATTTGTTAAGAGAGTTTCTTCATTGTAAAATTATCACTTATTTCTTGACGGTTTCGAGAGCCTTGTGAAAACTCGATTGTAAGGATAAGTGCTCCTTATTGTAAGTCACCTAAGGATAAGTGCTCCTTGTTGTAAGTCACTTATGGGTAGGTGCTCCTTGTTGTAAGTCACCTAAGGATAAGTGCTCCTAGTTGTAAGTCACTTAAGGATTGGTACTCCTTGTTGTAAGTTACCATTATAGTGCATTTGGCCTTGCTCGTGACAGAGAGCTTGGTAACGGGGGACGTAGATCATTGCATTGGATCGAACCTCCATAACATATCGTTTGCATTCTCTATCCCTTTTACTTAACGCATTTACTTCGCACTAACTTATATTGTTCTATTTACGCATTTACTTGTATTTAGAATATTTGCGCATTCACTATATTAGAATCTTGAGTAATTAACGAAAAAGTTTCAATATACAATTCACCCCCTCTTGGTTAGTTATTCTTGGGCTAACAGGTTCGAGGCCTCCGTAAGAGGAATGAGGAGCTAGAAGAGAAGCTGAAGGCTTCGGAAACAAGGGAGGCCGAGGTGGCCAAGGCGAAGAAGGAAGTTGAGGAAGTTGAAGAAAAATGGATCATGGCCGCCTCAAAGTTGGATACAGCTGAAGTCGCAGTGAATAGGCTGAAGAATGAGCTGCATGAGTCCGTTTCTCAAGTGGTAACTCTCACGAAGCGGATCGACCAAGCCAATGATCACCAGAGAATCGCCTCGGAGGCTCTGGTTGAGGCTAACAAGGAGAAAACCGAACCGATGATGCTATCCAAGGCTCAAGTGGTGGAGATAGAGTCCCTGAGGTACGAAGTGAAGACTGGTAAGAACGCGGCTGTTGAGGACAACAAGGCGAATTTTGACAAGATGCCTGAGTACGATGATTTCGCTAACTATTGGGCTTACTGGGTTGCTCAGGAGATGATGTCTCGTCTGCGAGAGAGGCATCCAGATTTGGACATCGGCTTCATAGAGGAGGAGTTCGGTGGCCCCACTGGGGGTAGGCCGGTGGTTGAGGAGGAAGCGGCGGAGGAGGAAGCCCCCCAGAAGGAGGTAGGAGCAGGGGCCATAGTGAATGTAGATTAGTTTTCATTGTAATGGCTTCGGCCCCTTTCTTTTGTTATGAAATGAAATCATTTTCTTCCATATGTTGACGCCTCTTTACTATATTCCAATTGTGTAGTTCAATCATGTTATAACGCATCGGACTCGCTCCATAGCAGAATGGAAGAAACCATTGAATAAACAATCACGCATCGGACTTACACGACCACTTAATAAAATGGAAGAAGCCAGTGAATAACCAACCACGCGTCGGACTTACACAACCACTTAATAAAATGGAAGAAGCCAATGAATAACCAAGCATCAGACTCATTCAACCACTTAATAAAATGGAGGAAGCCAATGAATAAGTAACCACGCATCGGACTCACACGACCACTTAATAAAATAGAAGAAGCCGGTGAATAACCAACCACGCGTCGGACTTACACGACCACTTAATAAAATGGAAGAAGCAAATGAATAATTAACC
This sequence comes from Fraxinus americana, assembly GCA_035079005.1. Taxonomy (NCBI): domain Eukaryota; kingdom Viridiplantae; phylum Streptophyta; class Magnoliopsida; order Lamiales; family Oleaceae; genus Fraxinus; species Fraxinus americana. The sequence continues at coordinate 15,617,297 of CM068710.1, read as the reverse complement.
ACGCGTCGGACTCATACGACCATTTAGACTTGGGATTGGGGTGTACTCGGATGAGCCTGCACCTCGTCGAGTTTGTTTGATCTGTGGTTGCTGCTTCGTCAGGGATGGCACCTGCACCACCTCTGACTAGGTAGAATTCCTTGGGGGTGTACCCTCTGATTGGGCTTACGCCTCGCCAAGTTTGTTTGATACGTGGTTGCTGCTTCATCAGGGATGACACCCGCACCACCTCTAACTAGGCAGAATTTCTTGGGGGTATACCCTCTGAATGGGCTTACACCTCGCCAAATTTGTTTGATGCGCGGTTGCTGCTTTGTCAGGGGTGGCACCTGTACCACCTCTGACTAGGCAAAATTCCTTGGGCTGTACCCTCTAAATGGGCTTGCACCTCTCCAAGTTTATTTGATGTATGGCTGCTGCTTCGTCAAGGGTAGCACCCGCACCACCTCTGACTAGGCAGAATTCCTTGGGGGTGTATCCTCTGAATAGGATTGTACCTCTCCAAGTTTGTTTGATGTGTGGCAGCTGCTTCGTCAGGGATGGCACCTGCACCACCCCTGACTAGGCAGAATTCCTTGGGGGTGTACACTCTGAATGGGCTTGTACCTCTCCAAGTTTGTTTGATGTGTTGATACAAGAGCGAAGTGAACAGAACATTTATTTGATTGCAACATTCACAACAGTTAATATTCCCTACTGATAATACTTCCTCAAGTGTTCGATGTTCCACGGGTGAGACATCATCCTTCCATCCATATCTTCAATTCTATAGGTTCCGGGCCTGACCTCTGCAGTGACGCGGTATGGTCCTTTCTAGTTCGGACCTAGAGTCCCCTTGCTAAAATCTTTGGTCGAGGGGAAGACCTTGCGTAGCACCAGGTCGCCAGGCGACATACCCTCTTCTTCACTTTGGCGTTATAGTAACGCATCATATTTTGTTGGTAGAGGCTAGCCTAACCTGCGATTCATCCCTCTTCTTTTCAAGAAAATCTAGCTCGAGTCTCCTCAGATCATCGTTCATCACCTCGTTGAAATGGAGGCGCCGAGGAGACGGGACTCCAACCTCTACGGGGCTCATCGCCTTAGCTCCGTAGGCCATAGAAAATGTTGTTTTCCCGATGGCTATTTTGCATGTGGTCCTGATGGCCCATAGGACCTGGGGGAGTTCGTTGACCCAGGCTCCTTTGGAGGTATCCAGCTTCATTTTCAGGGTAAGCTTAATAGTCTTGTTGACCGCCTCAACTTGGCCATTTTCTTGGGGATGGTGAGGAGAGGAAAAATGCTTTCTGATCTCTAGTTCGTCACACAGATCCCGAATTTTCTTGTTATCAAACTGTCTGCCATTATCAGAGACCAAGGAGTGAGGAGTGCCGAACCGGCATATGATATTCTTCCATAGACACTTGGAGGTGTTGAACTCCGTGATCTTAGCTAGAGGCTCTGCTTCCACCCATTTGGTGAAGTAGTCGATTGCGATTATGGCGAAGCATGCGTTCGCTCTTTCCTTTGATAAGGGGCCAATGAGATCTACCCCCTACTTGGCAAAGGTCCATGGGCTAGATACAATGGTAAGTTCTCGAGACGGTTGCCTCTATACATTAGAGAAGCGCTGACACTCTCGCACTTGCGTATGAATTCTATGGCATCTCTTTTCAGGGTTGGCCGGTAATATCCTTGCCTTAGTATCTTGTGTGACAAGGCCGGTCCACTGGAGTGATTCTCACAAACACCTTCATGCACTTCTCTGAGGATGTAATTCGCTTCTTCTGTTCCCACGCATCTGAGAAGGGGCGAAGAGAAACCACACTTATATTGGATATTATCCTGTAAGACGAAGTGGGCAGCTCTCCTTCGAAGCCTTCTTGCTTCGATTTCATCCTCTGGCAAAGCATGTTCCTTCAGGTAGGCCAAGATAGGTACCATCCAGGACGGTGTGCTTTTAACCTACATCAGCTCTTCAGCTTTTTTGATGGAGGGCTCTGCTAAGTGTTCGATTGGCACCATTTTGAGCAATTCAAAATCTTTACTGCCGGCCAGCATCCGTGTGAGAATTTTCTTGGCGAGGCACCTGAATCAGCTTAAACCTTTCGAACTCCGACAGGAAATTCATAACCAGCTTCAGATAAGCGGCCATGTGTTTATCCCTGGCCGCAAAGTTTCCATTAACTTGATTCACCACCAGCTGCGAATCACTGCCGATGATCAACCTCTTCACCTGCAGTTCCTTAGCTAGCCGGAGCCCTGCTAAGAGGGCTTCGTATTCGATTATGTTGTTGGAAGTCTTAAACCCGAGCCTTACGAAGTAGTTAAGTTTGTGTCCTTCCGGGCTCTCAAGCACAATACCAGCTCTGGAGCCCACTTCTCCAAACGAGCCATCAACAAAGAGATTCCAGGTGGGGGGCTCTGCTGGTTCCATATTTACTTCGATTTCGAAGGTTTTGGCGAACTCTGCGATGAAGTCTGCCAGGGCTTGACCCTTGATGGCTGTCCGGGTCGTGTAGGTTATGTCGAATTCGCTAAGTTCAACTGCCCATTTTAGTAACCTTCCTGAAGCGTCTGGCTTTTGTAAGACCTACCTCAGCGGAAAGTTTGTTAGGACGCGAATGCTATGGGCTTGGAAATACGGCCTCAGTTTTCGGGAAGCGGTGACCAAAGAGAGAGCTAACTTCTCCATATCTGGGTACCGAGCTTCGGCGGGGAGCAGGGCTCTGCTTACATAGTAGATTGGCAGTTGGTGTACTTCTTCTTCACGCATAAACACTGAACCGATTGAACCTTCAACCACGGCCAAGTATAACAATAAAGATTCTCCTTCCCTTAGATTGCTGAGGAGGGCTGTTCGTCCCAAGTAGTTTTTCAACTCCTAGAATGCCTCTTCGCACTCTGGGGTCCATTGGAATTTCTTGCCTCTCTTGAGGACTTTAAAGAATGGCAAGCACTTTTCAGTGGCCCTTTAGATGAAGCGATTTAGTGCGGCTATTCTACCTATAAGCCGTTGCACTTCCTTAGGCTTCTGCGGCGATCTTATCTCTATCAAGGCCTTGATCTTTTCTGGGTTGGCCTCTATCCTCCTCTGATTTACGATGTAGCCCAAGAACTTGCCCAAAGCCACATCGAAAGCACATTTTAGGGGGTTCAACCTCATGTGGTATCTTCTGAGGGTATTAAAGGCTTCAGTCAAATCCTTGATATGTTCTTTGGCCACGAGGCTTTTCACAAGCATGTCGTCAACATAAACTTCCATATCGAGGAACATATCAAGGATTTTACAATATTAAAATCTACAAACATTATCCCCCATTGATTGGCAAATATTTTGTTGACCAGCCTTTGGTAAGTAGCCCCGGCGTTTTTCAGGCCAAAGGGCATTACCTTGTAGCAGTAAAGCCCTCTATCCGTGATGAAGGAGGTGCTCTCTTCGACACCTGGAAACATAGGTATCTGATTATAGCCTGAATAAGCGTCCATGAAGCTTAGGAATTCATGTCTGGCAGTTGAGTCTACCAATTGGTCAATCCACGGAAGCGGGAAGCTGCCCTTAGGGCAGGCCTGATTAAGGTTTGAAAAGTCGATGCAGACCCTCCATTTACCGTTATGTTTTTTTACAAGCACTGGGTTTGAAATCCATTTCGGATATTCGGCCTCACGGATGAAGCCATTACTGATGAGCCTCTCCACCTCTTCTTTCAGGGCCTCATACCTTTCGACAGTCAACGCCCTTCTCTTCTGCCTATGTGGAGTAATGCTTGGGTCAATTTGCAAGTGATGGAAACTGATCTTGGGATCTATGCCAATCATGTCCTCATGCCTCCATGCGAAGACATCCGAGTTCTGTTGAAGGAAACCTTTCAGCTCTTCCCTAATCTCCTCGTCCAATTCTTTACCGACCAGCAAGACCTTGGAAGCATCCTGGGGGTCCATTGGGAACTTTTCCAGTTCCTCCACTGGGGCAGTTTGTGATTCTGACTCAATTACCCTGGGGTCCAGTTCTTCCAGAGACACTTCGGGTTGGCTTCCATCATGATAGCATCTTGCGCCGGAGGCTTCCCTTCTTCAGGGGCCTTCGTCATTTTAGCATCTACCACCATGTTAACTCGCGGCTCTGCCTTTCTTAGGAAATTAAGATAGCATTCCCTGGATCCCATCTGATCACCTCGGATAGTGGCGATCCCTCGTTCAGTAGGGAATTTCATGCAGAGGTGATGAATAGAGGTGACTGCCCATAGTTTCTTTAAGGCAGACCTTCCCAAGATCCCATGGTAAGCGGATCGACGATCCACAACCAAGAACTCCATGAAGTGGTGTGCTACCTACGGCGGGGCTCCCATTTCAACAGCCAGAGTAATCTTTCCCCTGAGAATGATGCTGTCTCCGGTGAATCCGTAAAGAGGGGAGCTTATTGGTGTCAGCTCGTGATCCACTGCCATTTTGTCAAAAGTTGTACAGAACAGGATATTCACTGAGCAGTCATTATCCACCAGCATGCACTTCAGCCCGTTGCGGGCCACCACGGCTTTGACACCAAGTCTTCGCAATCTGGGAAGTACACACCCGCCACATCTTCCTGGGTAAACGTAATGGGTTAGACGGTTCTTCCGTCACGTGATCGGCTCTCTATATAGCTGGCCATAAGCGGGGTTTTCACCTCCCTGGTATAATTCCTTTGTGCATTTTTCGATTCGCCTCCCACAGGGGCCCTTCAATGATTGTGTCCATTTCGTAAATCGGTTGTTGTTCGTTCGAGGGGCCTGAATCTCTTCTGGGGCTCTGCCCATTTCGGCGCCTGTCCCTATCATCGTTCTTATTGTTTGGGGAGTGTCGCCCCGTCGCACTCCTTCTAGGTGGGCTAGGCCTTGGATCACTGCCTTCATAATAGTGATTCCTGCCATTACGAGAATTACTTGCCGGTCTTCCTAGCCTTACACAATCGCTGGTGTCATGACCGTAGTGGCGATGGATGGTACAGTAGGGATCGTACTTCTGGGGGCCTATCTCTGGGCCTTCCCCCTCTCCCCTTATTTCTAGAGGTTGAGGGTCGTCCAGTATTTCTGGTAGGATTACTTGGCCCAGCATTTTCATAAGCTAAGGTGGGGACTGCATTTAAAGTGGCTGTGACTAGTGCATGTCCCAAAGTGGGGGCCACAGTGTGTCTGGCTTGAGTCCACTGCTGGCTTATTATTTGCAAGGTGGGCCTTCTGCCCATCTGCCTTTGTGGTGGTGGAAGCCCCGGGCGGCTCTATTCCTGTGGTCGATCATTTCTTCATTGACAATTTCAACTTTCATCATTTACACCAATTCATCATATGTTGAAGGATTCTTACTTCGAACGTCTCTCCAGAATAAAGTGTTCATGTTCAAGCCTCCCTTCAGGGCTGATAAGGCCTCTTTGTCCGTAACCTGCTCACAATAAGTTATCTCATCGGTGAAGCGGGCAAGGTAGCTTTTCAGGGTCTCCCTAGCCGCTTGTCTCATGTCTTGCAAGCGTTGAATCGGAGCATCTCCCTCCTTCCTTGAGAGGTATTGGTTCAAGAATGCCTTTTTTAGGTCTAGCCAGCTTCGTATGCTAAGTGGCGTCAGTCTACTGTAACACACTTCAGCAACTCCACCAAGGGTTAGGTGAAAAGCTCTGCATTTCAAAGCTGGTGAGGCGCCACGGAGACTCATCTGGGTTTTGTACTTGTTGAGGTGCTTTTCTGGATCACCTTTTCCTTCGTATTTAGGGATTTTTGGAGGGACAAAGTTTTGAGACATTAGAAAATTGTGAAGCTCTTTGGAGAAGGGCAAGTTGTCGTCTAGCTCCTACGACCTATAGGGTTCATCTGATACATTCTCATCTGCTGCCGGACGGCGTGGACGTTGAGCTGTTTCAGCCCTATTTTCCCAGTCCACTTGACTTCGCCTCTCCCTCCTATTTCTAGGCGGGGGATCCTGGGTTTCAGGGCTTTGTTCTCGCCTCTGCTGAGGAGCATGTCTGATGGGGCTAATCCCTACTTCTAGGTGCTCGTCCGATCCTGTCAAAGACGCTAACAGATCTCTGAGGTCGTTCTTCGTACTCGGGGAAAAAATTGTATTCCCGTGAGGACGCTGACCGAGGTGGCAGTATAGTTAGAAGTGTCCATCCCCACTTCTCTTTCACCAGGAGCTTCCCCCCGAGGACTCATGTGAGTTCTCCTGCTGGATTCCGCCTCGACGTGTCTATGGGCAGATTGTTGGGGATATTGTGGGGCTTGAAAACTACCCTGGCTTTGCACTTGCCTGTGAAGCTCTTGTATGGCAGCATTCTGAGCTGCGATGGTTCTCATGTTAGCAGCCATGTGGGCCACTTTGACCGTTAAACGTGCGGCAATTCTCCCACCTCGACAGTAACGGTGGTGAGGTCGTTGATGATTGACATTGGTACGGATAATCTCTTCCTCAGAGACATCCTTTGCCCTTGCATTTGCCTCTTCGTTGCTGGAACTCTTGTCCCTAAGTGGCTGAAGGATCCTTTTTCAACCGAATATTCAAGCAACTTTTTGGTGGGCTAATTCGTGGTTAAGTTAAGTTCCCACAGACGACGCCAATCTATTGACCTCGAAAAATAGCTACGACACGTGGCCAATAGAAGATGTCTTCGAGTCAGCTTCTCCCTGCACACGTGGCACACTGTCAGTCGAGGCCTTTTCTAGAGGGATTGGGAGCGGCCTGAAGCACTCCGATGGTCAAGTCAGCTTGGTGTTTATCCAAAAAGGGGTTCGCCGGCGATAGGACACTCGCCGGGAAATGGTTTGAGAATGTGTATATAATAATAAAAGTGCCCACAATGGAGGGAAGAAGATAATACGCAAGTCCTGTGTAGTAATGTCTTGAATTCTTTTTAAAAAGTCCCTCTATCGGGCCAAGAATGGGAAGAGGAGGGCTATTGGATGAGGAGACACGTGTTGCTAAATCTTCGGAGCTTGTCCCATCCTAAGTATCAATCAATCCCTCCATAGATTGGCTGGCATTGAATATTTTCTGACATGGCAGCGGAATTGACCGTTTGGGGCCTACCACATGTCCCATCAGCGAGGGATTTGATTTTGGAAAAATCTTTGTACAAGAGATATTTGACGGCGAGGCAGAGGAGGCGTTGCAGCGTTGTAGAAGCGGAGTGCTGGCCTTTACATCCACTGCATACCTGTGGATGAGTCCGATTCGTTTACTGAAGTGCATCCAGTTCGTTCCAGGGGCAATTAATTCGGCGGGTATTGTCAGATCGTCCCATGTGTAATCACATCGGCCTACTCGTGGATCGGTCACGTATGCTGACACGCGACGGTCGAGGTGGAGGGTCTGATACAGACCCGTAACAGAAACGTTCAGGCAATTTTTTTAGTCTACTTGTTAGAATCATTTAATATAACCTCAACTTGGAGTGCAAAGATGACGCTTATGAGATCAACACATTGGTCGTTGAGACGAGGCCATGTGTCATCCACCCAATGGTAACGACATTTCATCTTTTACTATAAAAACTAACAGTTGGTGCCATTTACAGTAATGTAATTTTACACTCTCAATAGTAACTTTGATTAATATTCTCTTCAAACCTGGTATCATGCACATTTTTGTGCCTTTTCGTTCACTGTTCATCCATCTCCCAAATATATAAGTTGACATAATTTATCATTGGAGTTCTCGCGTTCGTCTCTTCCATCGTCGGAGAAGGTCATGAGCACCTAACGTTTGTCCAAATGTGCATGACCTTTACACCCAAACGGAAGTGGAGTTATGATCTATTGACCGTGTTGATCGACCGAAAACCGAGGTCAATACATTGATACCATATGTGGCAAGTGCCACTTCAATACAATGTTCCACTTGCTTAAAAGGCCTCATCCCTAAGAAAAATGGGACTTCGCCTCTACAATATGTTTCTTCTAATTGAAATGCCTTATACTTGAAAAAGGGACTTCGTCTCTGCAGTCTTATCTCAAAGTGGGACTTTGTCCCCACTACTTGCTCTCATTAATGCAAAACAACTTTACTTCGTTACTCATTGCCTCGGCACATAGGCTTCATCATCAATCAAAGCCCATGCATCATATAAACATACATGCTTGGACTTGGTACTAACTTGTTACACCTCGTCACAATGAGGCAACTATTCACTTCATCTAGCGTGGCCTTGAAATAAGCAGCAGTGCATCATATATTGCCGCCTCGCTAACCACACGCCATAATATCATTTCTCCAACCATGGTCATCAGATATTCAACATCTGTCACCTCATCACCTCAATAAGTTTAATTTCAGAGGCAATTCGTAAACTTTCTTTCCATATATTATTCACTCCACTCTCCTACCAAAGTCTACGGCTAATATGAGTATTTATGCTTGTACTTGGGAGATTATTGTTGTGCCACACGCCACACACTACAAAAAAAAAAGCTTTTTAACCGAGGTCATCAAATAAAGAAAACCAATGTGATTCGTGTATGGTGTAATAAATAAACACAAATTTAGATTAAACCAAACCAATATTCAATTTATTTATTAGATCTGAATCATAAACTTTCGGCTTTTTAACAAACTTAAGCTTTTAGTATAAGTACTTGGAGCTTTCAACTTCAAATCTTCTGTGATATCCTTTGAAGTATAAATTATATCAGCATATGGCAGAGCTAGGAAAAAGAGTTGTAGGCAAATTTCATAAAAAATTAACTGTGGGGGCAAAACTGAGAATTATAAGGAATTTTTCGAAAATCTTGAAAAAATCTTAGTTTAAGGTCTTGGAATTGAAATTTAATGAGGGGCAGCTAACCCACTGCCGCCATACAAAATTCGCCCATGAGCATGTGGGCACCTTTTTAATTAAATAAAAAATTCAATTATAGATTGGACGAACCAAGAAAAAATCAAGAAAACAATTTTCTTCTCTTTTTTCTCAAGTTCAAAAGAGGTCCCCTAAAACTCGTGTCCTTAAGTTGGCGCCCCTAAGTCCATATATTTGACAAAAGTGGTTTATTTCATTTTTCAAGTCTAATTAGGCTATAATTGATTTAATTACCAGTATAGTCTTTAAATTTTAATTATAATTACAATTAAGTCCAAAAATTATAATTGAGTTCAAGACTTTATTGAGCTACCTAGAGACCTGTTAAGAAATTTAGATGAATTACCCAATGATCAAGTGATTATCCTACGGAATAAACTCCACATGTTCTCCTCTAATATGCTCCAAATGTACTAGTGTCACCATTTAATCATTTTCCTATAACGAAAAACCGCACACTCGAATAACCAAAACTATAACTTTCTAGTACAAGATGTCAATTCTTATAATTGATTGCGAACAATATTTTGTATGACCAAAATATAAGTTGCATCACATTGTGATACTCAATGCAAATGATCATTGATACTTTTATTCACTTGTTCAATATTAAGCCCCTGTTTGACACACATTTTATCAAAATATATTCTTTCAAAACTCATTTTGAACCACACATTCTTCAATAAAATAATATTTTCAATCACATCAATAACTTTTCCTTACTTTTTAACCGTATATTTTCCATCATATTACTATTTAAAATACATTCTTTTTTCAATAATATTCATCAAACACACCGTAAATAAGATATAATAAAAGTAACTAAATAAAAACAAAATTTATTATATCATAAGATTGTCATTTTATTATAACAAAACTATATTATATGGGCCACAACCCAACAGAGATTCAACAGTATTCTTAACTTAGACTTATTGAAGAAATTTATTGTAACATGAAAATCCATATCAGTACTCAAAATTTCCCCAAAGAGTAGCTGGAAAACATTATTTTAATAATATTATTGATGGCATGTTGGATTAAACAACACTTACAATAATAATGAAAGTGAAATTGGAAAAAAAAAAAGATTTCCCTATTTCACATTAACAATGTACAGTATGCGACCCTTATTTATGGAGAATTCCATTCTTCCAGAACTGTTCACTTACAGAATAGTTACAGAAAACTTAGTTTCCAAAAATACCCTTATATATATAATTTACAAATAAAGTCATTATAAAGATTAAAAACTTCAAATTAGACCCAAAGAATTATTAGTTAAAAAAAAAAAAATTTCCGCCTGCGCACTCTGGTGCTAATTGGTATCAGATCCATGTTAGATCATGGAAATTACAATTAATAAAACAAATTGATACTATATATTAACAGAAAAATATGGAACTTATATATTTCTAGATCTTGTTCCAAGGAAACTAAAAATATTAACATTAATGATAGTAAAAAAGTTACCCAGAAAAATAAGAGAACAAATATTAGATAGACTAATAATAGGATGCATAAGAGATGAAGAAATTTATAACTCAATTTTCTCATATATATATATATATATATATATATATATATGAGAAAATTATCATACAATTTGAGAAGGAAGAAATTGAGTTATATTGTAAAGAAATTTATGAATCATCATCAGAGATATATTACGAACCTAAAGAAATGATGAATATAGTTGATGAAGAAAACATAATTGAAGAATTTTTTGAAAAATGTTGAAAAACATAAGAAACCAAGTTATCTTTATTTACCTAAAAATAGTACAAATGAAAGTTTTTAGGATATACATAAAAGATTGGAAAATCTAGAATATAATATACAAATAGGAAATGCTCTATTAGATAAAAAATTTGAAGGGAAAGATAGGATTATAATTAATCCACCCCAAAATTTCAGAGAAAGATAAAAATAAAGGAAAAAATCATGAGATAAAACAATATATGATTACAGAAGTAGAAGAATTGGAACAAAAATTCTTAGAATCAACTGGCGAGGAATATAATAAATATAAAAGGAAGCTAGAAGAATTAACTGAAAAGATGGAAAATACAAAGATGAATACTAATCCATCATCCAGTCGTAATATAAAATTAGAATTCAGTAGTGATGAAGAATATGAAAGTTATCATTATGGTACAATACCTAATAAAGATGGTGTTAATCAATATAGAAAAACTCAGAAAAGATATATTGGAAATATAAGAAAACAATCCATAAAAGAAATAAATTCAATGAAATCTTATAATGAACCAATCCATACAACATGAATATGGTTAGACCTTGATTGTGTAGATAAAGATAAAGTCATTGAAATATGGATGAAAAGTACAGACTTAGCTATACAATTTAACAAATGGGAAACATATACAGCCTTTGGATTTATAAAACATACATTCAGAGGTATCGTATCCAAATGGTGGAGGAAGCTACTAGAAAATATAAAAAGAAATATAAAATATGGAAAGAATACACCAAAAGTATTAGATAATAGGAATACTCTAAATGATCAAATTAAACAAGAAATATTAAAAATGATAAAAAGAGGCCTAAAAAACTAAAAAGCAAGAAGAATATAATGAAGGAATGATAGCAATGGAAAATTTAAAAATATGTGATATGTGTGAACTAGAAAGGTACACATGTAAATTCGAAGAATTATACTATATATTAAACCAATGAAATTATCAAGAAAATAAATCTATATAGGTCTTATTTTATGAAGTTACCATTCCCATGGGAAATAAAATTAATAAAAAAATATGAGAAACTATTACCTCTTGGAGAAGAAGATGGTATAAATAAAGATAGTCTTAGATGTAGGATTGAATTTACAAAAAGAATGGTAGGCATCTGGTGTAGAGAAGCCTTAGAAAGTAAGAAAGCATGTAAGATGATAAGAAACTCTCTATATTGCTACAAAGATATATGACATATTGAACAAATTGGTTGTCACAAAAGGAAATATAAGCCATATAAAAAATATAAGAGAAATTTCAAAAACTACAAGAAGTTTAAGAAAAGATTTTTTAAATTACATAAAAAATATTTCAAGAAAAGAAATTGAACTAAAAAGCCTAAGCCTAAGCCTAAGCCTAAATATATTAAGAAATGTAGATATTTTATCTGCAATGAAGAAGGACACATTGCTCCTCAATGTCCTAAAAGAAAGATAAACGAAATGTAAAAACTCTTAGAATTTATGAAGGATTTCAAAATGATAGTGATATACAACCAATTGAATATTTTGAAAATTTAAGCAGCAAGTGCAGTAGCATTTACGAATTAGATACATCACCTTCAGAAGAAGACTCTGAAGAGATAGTATATATGAATCAAGAAATACAACAAATAAATCAAGAAATAGAAGTAGAGACAATTGAGAAAGTTAAAGACTCAATAGAAGGTATAAATCAAGAAATCACATTTGATGCTAGAAAATATAAAGGGATAACAAAGAAAATATTAGATTTGCAAGAAAGAGACGTATTCCATCAAGGATTCTTAGGAATACTTTCAAGAGTAAACAAAACTATTATAAGTATAAATTACAAAGAAATATCTATCAATATAGAAGACAATGAGAAAAGCAAGAATCTCTATAATCACAAAAGAATGGGTAAAACAAAAGTTATCCAAAATTTCAGAAAATGTAAGAAGCAAGCTAAAGTGTATTGAGATAGGAAGAATCCAAATCATGGTAAAAAGATTCTTTAGAGAATGTATGAATATACCAATAGAAATATATTGTATGGACAATAGAATCCTACAAGATCCTATAGATACTCTATTAGGAATTGTTGTAGGAAATCTAGTCTATCAGAAGATAATATTTACAGTAAAATCAAACTATGCGGTTTGACTAATTGATGAAAATATTGACCAAAGTTTCAATCTATATTATAGAATTCGAAACTTAAAAATGTTAAGAAAAAGTAGGGCTATTAGTATTAGCATAAAATCAATTTTTGCTTTTATTACTAGCCATCACAACAATCTAAGAAAAATAACTGATAATATTATCATGTATAAAGATTTTGAGGAATTAGCTCAATATATACCTCCCAGAAAATACCAAGAACATGAAGTTACAATATCTCAACAAATAATGGTTGATTTTCACAAACAAGCAAGATAAATTAATTTTGAAGGAAAATTGATAAGAAGAAATAGCGTCAGTATAGAAGGAAATAATCTTATTGCAAGATTCCCCTCCGGACAAGATTCTAGGGTAAGCCAAGTTAGAAAGCTTAGTATTGCTGAACCAACAAATTCGCAATATTATATCAAGACAAGATATGTTAATCAAGAAAGATACAAGAAAAATCTTCTTGTCCTTATAGATACTGGAGTAGATAAAAGTCATGTAAATGCTAAATTTGTTAGCCATTTACTAGATTTTGAGTTATCAGAACCATATACATTCAACGATTAATTGGGAAATAATCTTAAAATAAAGAAATATGTAAAACTCCCTCTTATATTCGTAGGAGAGGATCAGAAAGAATATGATAAAGAAATAACCCTATATAAAGATGAATTATATGGAATCAAACGTTCACCTATATTATTAGGGATGAACTTCCTTGAAAAATTTAGTCCTTATAAAATTTGTCAATGATATTTGAAGATAACAGTTGATGGTAATCTAATTATCATATCAAGAATAGATGAAAATATGAAAACATTGTTATCATGGAAAGAGTAATTAATACTAATCTCATGAGTCCATATATTGAAGTTACACTCAATATAAGAAGTTATTGCAGAATTAAATTTCATGATGTACAATAAGCTTATGCTTACCAAATGTACTACCAAACGAATACTGGAAATATGATTCAAAAAAGGTTGTCACTGCTACATCAGCAGGTGGAAACAAGGTAATATATAGCAAATATGCCACACAAGTACCTTTCTAATATCCTTTAGAGAAGTATTTGTTGATACATTATATATGTCAACTACAATTGGATGTGATATTTTACTAGGACAAAATTTCCTACTAAAATATGCACCATTTACACAATATGTAGATAGATATATGTACACAACTCCTTGCACATATAAGATATTTACATCTAAAATAGATAAAGCTGTTAATATAGTATATAAAGAAATTAATCATCAGAGTTCCTCAACCCAACGTGGTGGATGTTGGAATACAGAAAAAATTAAACCAGTTACAGTTTTAAAGATGACAACAGAAAATAAGTTAGAAAAATTGAAAAAAGAAATTTCTGAAACCTATTCAGAAAATCCATTAGAAAAATGGAATACAAATAAAGTAAAGGCAAAAATGGAACTAATCAATTAGACACTATAGTAAGAGTCAAACCAATGAGATATAGTGTAGAAGATCAAAAAGAATTTAAGAATCAGATAAAAGAATTACTAGAAGCTAAATTGATTAAGCCTAGTAAAAGTCCACATAGCAGCCCAACATTTATGGTCAGAAAACATAGTGAGATTAAAAGAGGAAAAGCTAGAATTGTGATAGACTATAAAAAGTTAAATGAAGTGACTAAATTTGATGGATATTACTTGTCTAATAAGGACACCTTTATTAAACAAGTACAAAATAAGAAAATATTTTCAAATTTTGATTGTAAGTCAGGATTTTGGCAAATCATGCTTACAGAAGAAACTAAACCACTAACTGCATTTAGTACTTTCAGTCCTTTAGGACAATATGAATGGAATATAATGCCATTTCGGTTGAAAAATGCACCACGGATATTTCAAAGAAGAATGGATGAGACAATCAAACCAATTACTCATTTTTGCATTGCTTATGTTGATGATTTACTGAATCATTCAAATAATATAAATGAACATATTGAATATTTTGAGAAATTTTGTTATATTATGAAAAAACATGGTATTATACTTTCTCAAAAGAAAGCAGATGTAGCCAAAACAGAGATAGAATTCTTAGAATTATTCATTAAAGAATGAGATTTGCAATTGCAATCTCATATTGGTGAAAAATTTCAAGAATTTCTTGAAGAAATCAGAGATAAAAAACAGTTACAAAACTTCCTTGGTATATTAAATTATGCTTAAAGATTTATTGAAAATTGTACCAAGTTAAAAAATTATTTTCTTTCAAAATTAAGAAAAAATGTAATGTGGTCTTGGGAAAAACAGCATCCGGACCTGGGGATTTGGCAAGTCAACGTTGCAGGTTTTGGCCTCTTCCTGGTTTCCGCGTATCACGCCTAGACCACTTGGTGTCGGGAACTTAAGGCAATAGTGGTATATTGAGGTGGCAGCTTGCAGCTCAGACAATATGGGCTTTCCCAGTATGGCATTATAGTTTGAAGGTAGGTCCACAACAATGAAATCTATCAAAATCCTCCTTTGGCAAGGGGGTTTACATATCTCCACACCGAGTACAATTTGTCCTCGGGCTTCGATAGGATCTCCGGAGAATCCTTGCAACCTTCTAGAATATGGTCGAAGATAATGTTCAGGTATTGCCATTCGTTCTAGGGTTCTAGGCCATTTCTTTTTAAGTAAGATACTCAAGCCATTCAAGCAAGCAAATCGTTAAAAAATCTACTTCTCTTCACATCTAACCATTGTTTGATCCCCATTATTTACAAAATAAATTTTTGGGAAAATTGCAGTTGTGGTCCCAAACCTTTCGTTTTGTTGCAAATTACACCCAAACCTTTAATTTTTACGGCCGAAATCCCAAACATTTATATGTAATTGCAGCGTCGGTCCCAAACCTTTATATTTAATTGCAGCGTCAATCAACGTTTCAACAGTAATTTTGACTCGAAAAAATTGCAGCGCTGGTCCCAAATATTTCATTTAGTTGCAGATTACACCCAAACCTTTAATTTTTGCTACCAAAGTTCCAAACCTTTATATGTAATTATAGCGTTGGTCTATTTCACGCATTTCGTCCAAAAAATTTCAGTTAACGTTAAAACAATAATTTTGTGCTATAATTTGTATATATTATTAAATAATTTTTAAATTGATTAAAAATTAAAAATAATATTAAAATAATAAAATACCTTTTTAATAATATCTATACCTAGGCTTCATCTAAACATACCGGTTTGGGACCAGCGCTCTAATTTTTTCATTTTTTATGACATGTTATTTGTCACTAAAATAAATAAATGAGAAAATAAAAAAGTTTAGAATAAAAAATTCATCAAATTCAAAACATAATAAAAATAAAATAAAAAAAGTCAATCCACCTTTATATGGTGTTCTAAAAAGCGTAATATATTGCGAGAAGTGAAGGTTTCAAATTAAACGAGTTTTGACGAAACCTAGGCATAAAAATGTATTTTTTTTATTTTAATAGTATTTTTAATTTTTCCCTATTTTTTAGGCTATTTTACTTCTACATCACAAGATGTACATAATGGTCTATACCCCCCCCCCCCCACTCACATGGGGGTGTAACCCACTTAGATAAAATATTTTTTTATTTAAGTGGGTCCCACCCCCATGTGAAGGGGGTGTATACCCTTATGTACAATGTGATGTATATATAGCAATTCTCTATTTTTTGACAACACATTCCCCATCGATCTATTATTACAAAATGCATTCCTTGCCAAAAATGAGACTCAAATAGACACATAATGTGGACGATAAAATGTTAAAATTGAAAACATTTTCAACAGGCAAGATTCATTTTTACTCAATTTAGCCCGTTTGACAACCATTATTTGAAATTTTTTTTTTCTATATATTCATTTTTAACTAAACATTTACACAATAAAATATATATATTTTTTGAAATGCACAATAAAATATTTTGTATGTAAATACAGAATTTTTTCCTACCTTTTAACCGCACTCCTAAACATCACTATTTCAAAACATTGTTTTTCCCAGTTAATAGTTGTCAAACACGGCTTAGTCTGAGTTTATTATTTTCCAGTTTTAATGGGCTCGACCTTGCAAATCGTACAAGCAAACTAGCAGCGGTAAGTTGAGTTCGAACACTACATTGTTAGCAGAAATTTCTGGTACTTGCCCATGTCAAATATTTTTAAAATTTCACTGGTACAAAACTCAATAATCTTTTATTAAACTATAAAAACCAAGCCAAATAGCTGTATTCTTGGGTTCGGGTGAGCAGGACCTCCTTTTCCGGCGAGTTCTTGCCCTTGCTCAGGTTGGGTCTTCAGCTACTATTTTCCAAGCCCTGCTGGTGTGTGGTTCTGGTGATCGGTTGGAGGGTTCGGTGTTGCTGGCTCTGCATCATTCTTGGCACATTCTCAGACAGCTTCCATCCTCAACGGCCGGGATTCTATTCTTGTTTTTTATGTCTTGTTTGGTTTTCTTAGTTTATTGTTTGGTTTGTTGTTTGTTCTTCTGCAATAGGTTGCACTGAATCTCTTTGAGGAGAGCATGGTGTAGGAGTTTTATCTCCTTGTATCCTTTTCTACTATTTGGAATATATGGGTTTTTTCTTCAAAAAAAAAAAAACTGTATTCATAACACATTTATTGATAAATATGGTGAAAGGTCCTGAATAAAGTACAACCTTAACGACC
The DNA here is from genome assembly GCA_035079005.1 of Fraxinus americana. Taxonomy (NCBI): domain Eukaryota; kingdom Viridiplantae; phylum Streptophyta; class Magnoliopsida; order Lamiales; family Oleaceae; genus Fraxinus; species Fraxinus americana. Next base: position 15,599,948 of record CM068710.1, on the reverse strand, counting down.
AGAACACAAGATGTATCGATCCCCCGTTTTTTTGAAGTCAGTCTCTTGTTTAATTTACACAAACAATGAATCTTCAAAGATATGGAATATGTTATCGATACATGTTTCTGTAACTTCCTGTGGCCAAACTGGGGAAGTAACAGCCTTAAGGTGTTGGAATTTCCGGGACAACATTATAAACCTTTACATCTTCCATGTCGGGACTCCTTATTGAGTATTGAAACGTCCATCCATGGCATGCACCCGCATGGACGCCATTCTTGTTGACCGCAAATATAGTAGCTACAAAATCAGGATATTTCCGCGCAATTCTTGATATGGCGTCCTCAGCAGCTCGCTTAGGTTTCATCCCTAACCTCATGCTCTCCCCAACTTGATAGTTGTAGAACAAGAACAATTGCAATTCGTACCTCGAATACAGGTTCACTACCAAAACAAATATTGTGTTCAGAAATGAGACGAGAACTCCAACTTACAAACCTTTTCCGACCGTCTAAAGAACAAAAGGTGCAAGCAAGGATGCATAGTTCACAAGCATAGTCTGAAAGAAGACTGTTCCTCTAAATTTTTTGCAAGTTGAAAGCCAGACTTTACACAAAATAACGAGAATTTGGACAGACAATACAACCCAACAAAAAACTACAAACGAAGGGTTCGAGTGGAACATTGAAAAGAGTTAGTTTCTGATTCAATAGGCCCCCTTTGTCAGCCATATTTAAATAATACAGAATGTATCTCTTTATTTGGATACACTCACCCTTAAGAGTTAAGAATGTATATATAACTCAATTCCGGTCTGGTCCAATAAAACAAATATAGATCAAACTACAAATTAAGCACAAGAAATGTTGAAAAACTAATTCTGGAAGTACAATCCTAGAATAAAGAAAATTAACAAATTTAACTAAAGCAAAAATTAAAAAACTGATAACCTTGAGGGGTTGCTCAATTGGTCAGGCCTTGGGTTTGCTCCCCAATGGTCACCAGTTCGAGTCCCCTCAGGGCCACTGAGGTGAGTACCCGACCGTAAACTTCAGGACCCCGTGGAATTAGTCGAGATGCGGGCAAGTTGGTCCGAACATCCACGGTTATCAAAAAAATTAAAAAAATTAAAAAAATTAAAAAAATTTAACAAACATAAAAAGCCTAAATTTCTGGTAAATGATAAAGACATGCATTTCACCCTTAAATGATGTAATTTTATATATACTACAAAGGCTTTGCCAAAAGGTCGTTTTTGCTTGAAAATATGACCTCATGTGCCCAAATATTGATCAAGACCAGGTCATATATGTTTTGGGCCTTAGAATTATCCATAAGGGCCATGAAATCCCACTTTTTGCAGGCTGTATCAATTTACCTTAAATTTATGACTACCTCACCACCTTTTTCAGTAATTCAGTCAAACAGAAAGTTGTGGAGGTTTTCCTAAATGCTGTCTCTCAAAACCTAGCATAGCAGGGGTCATCTCTGCTTGATGATGCAATATTAGTAGGCCACAATTTCTCTTACTAACTCAGCTCTCTTTCGTACTTTGACACTCTTTCATCAGACGACTACCATAACATGTTAATACAAAAGAAAATTGATTATTAAGCTATTTTGCCAGTTCTAATATTAGTTTCACAATTTCAAAACATCAGCTTCAGAAAATTACGCGGAGCAGTAGAAATTTGAAGATCTCATCCAACAAACTTAGGAATAACATAGAAGGACCATAAACTTATTAACTTATTCAACTTATCTACAAACTTGTGCACAAGGGCGGAGCTAGAAATTCATCATACAGGGGGCTAAAATTTTTAAAATGTAATGTACAAATAAAATTTATATATAACTAATAAATTTTTTTTTTTGGCTGGCAATGCATGGAAATATCCAGTTCTAGATATGACATATCCATATATGGAAACCATGCTATGCATTACCCCTAGGCAAGTTGTGTCACCTAGATAAGCCCAGCTTTTACTACTAAATATCAATAATTTTTTTCCTTTTTGAACTCTAATAAATGTCCATCTATAAGATGGTAATGAGATGGAATTGGAAAAGAAATGCAGTTCCTACTCAAAGTCTTGTTTATGAAGAATCTATCCCAAACCAACCAGATACTCTTGATTCTTAACCTACTTACCATATGATTGATCACAAGCCAAACAATCACAATTAAAAAGGAGAATGTAATGATATTTGCTTTATTATGGGTAGTAACTGCCTAGATCTAATCCATGAACAATGGAAAAATACGTACAATTTTCCACTTAAACATGCTTAAGAATTCTGGAATGAAAGAGGATTTGAGTGATTCTAAAGTTCAAGCAGAAGTATATCGAATCATAGCTGTATGCGTGTCCAAAAATCCAAATTCAAAAGTTAGAGAACAATGCTGCATTGACCAAGGTAATTCTATATTGAAGTGACAAAAACAGTTACAGGAAGATAATTGATTTCCAACAATAGAGCACCTAATATAGAAGACAGTAAGTGATCTATTTCCATGATTTCAAACTAAAAATAAAAATATTATAAATACTTTAGCCAAAATCTCGGGTATGACCAGGAGTTGCCATCACGAGCACTTTGTGGCTTGCAAACATCCATTTATCCCCATCATCCAAAGCAATATCAATCCCAGGGATGCTCTCCTTGTCTAAACTCGATCCAATGACCTACAAGAATGTATAGAAGGTTGAAAGATCTGTAGAAAGATCCAAAAATCAAAATTGGGAAAAATGTAGAAGTAACTGAATACGTATATGCACTATCTCATTGTAACATCGATTACAATGGAAATCTTAATTCCTATTATAAAGCAAAAAAAGCAGCTTTATATGTATCATTTGGCTATCCAGCTTTATATGTATCATTTGGCTATCCATTGCCTTTTTATTGTGGAAGGGATGAGATATCAGGTCCTTGAAGAGTCAACCTTATACGATCTCTTGATCAGAACACAAGAAGATCCTTTGGCCCTTAAGGAAATTCATACCTTGATCAGAACACAAGAGTTATCAATCCGATTCGATACGTTTTTCCCTCCTACCCACTCAAGAATTCTGGAATGAAGGCTTCTCCTGGGAAGGTGATCACGTTTTCAAAGAACCATCACTTGAGGATTGATGGCTATACAGATGCAGAGAATCTCTCAGATAGGAGGTCTACTTCTGGGTATTTCACATTTGTTGGTGGCAATCTAGTTACGTGGAGAAGTAAAAAGCAAAAAGTGGTATCTACCATGAAATCGAACTTTTTGGTTCGGCAAACTTAATCACGAAAATACCGCAGTTGTACCTGAAAAATGAATGTAGTATCAAGGGAAAATTTAAACTAGTGTGTGATATCCAACTTATTATCAAAACAAATGACAAGATAAAGACAATGAAGTCACACTATCAAGGGACACATGACAACTCCCACTTAACATATCATGAAAGACTTTCCGCATCAACATTGCCTATTTTTGGGTAGCATATATTACATAAATGTACAATAATAATAGCATTCTTATAATAATATATGCAAATTTGTGATTTCCAGACAGGATTGTGATATATTTCACTCTATCAGGGATTATGTAGCCATAATAATTTGCATTTCACGACAGGATATATGAAATGAAAAAAAAAGGGTTTGAGGATGAAGAAAGCTGTGAATGTGATGAAATGGTGGAAATCGATTCCAGGTGAATATTGACTGGGATTTTTCTCGAGAGCATGGAACTGAGATTTGGGGGGTTTTGGCAATAATACTGGAGCTAAGATTAGGGGATTTTGGCATAATACCGGGGGCTGTTGTGTCCTTTTTTAAATGAGTGATTAAACTTTAAATCCAATTGAAAATAATAATTGATGAGGGAAGCGATTTTTTACTTATCAATTTTACTGTACAAAATGTAGTAATTTTGGTTAAAAATATATATAATAGTATAATATGAATACTTATTAAAATCCAAGTATTGGGCGTAAATTCCTCAAATAAATAAAGTTAATGGGTTGGCCCAAAAGGCCTGCACTGGACCACAAAGGGCTCTGCCCCTGGTCTCACTCTTTCATCTCTCCACGACTTCCCCCTCTCCACTGATACAGAGACTACGAGACTTACAGCTGTTCCCCATCTCCACATTTTTCCCCTCTTCTCAAGAAAGTCACAGATAGAAACCAAGCAACAACAGAAAATGAAGCTGTTAAAATTAACTTCCATCCTATTTCACTCGTTAAACTCCACCTCAACTCTTACAACTAAGTTCAGCGCCCAAAGTTTCGTAGCACGCTCTGCCCACTACTTTCAAAAGGGTTCTTTGTTGAGGCGGAATCCGGGAGTTTATTTGTCCAGACGCACTTTTTTAGCTGCAGCCCACAACATTTCTTGCTCGGGAAATGGGGGAGGTGGGAACGAGGATCAAACTTCCAAGGCTGCCATTCCTGTGAGGGCATTTTTTTTCTCCACTAGGTTCGAATTCTTGTATTTTTGTATTTTACTGCGTATTGTTATCTGGGGCGAATTTGCATTCATGTGGGTACAAATTAGTTGGAGTGTAAATACGGATTATTCAACCAAAACAGAAAATGTGTCATATGTGCAATATGTTTTTATTTCTATCTTTAAATTGTAGGTACTTCCTTTGGATTATGTGTTTGTACTACAATAATGCTTATGTAGCTTGTTTTACTATTGCTCGTAGACTAGTAAATTAGGTTACAGAATAACGTGGTATTAAGATTGTTTCTATCTAACTATATTAAAATAAATTGCATTGGATTTGGTGACCAGCTGACTCTTATCATTGATTCGATCATGTTTATAAATGTGTACAACTTTTCTTGCCTTTGGGAAAGAGGAGGATGAGGGAGATGCATTGCATAAAGTGGGAGAGTTGAGAAATTTTGAGAATCTTCAGAACCAAGTTAGCATATGTACTGTTCTTGACTATAGAAGAAGTTGGTACAATTTCAGATTTTTAGAGGAATAATTTTGGAGTTCAATCCTGTAAGATGAGTATCAAAAGAGTGTACGTTGATATGTTCGTAGGTCCAATGATTGGACAATGCAAAATCTCCAGTTTTTTTAATGAAAAGCAAAATATTGATAAAATGATTGTTCAAGAGAAAATATATAATTTAATTTTTGACCACATGATGAAGAATGTGTGGCTCCACCGCTGATTGTTATTATTGTTGTTGTGATGTTTTGTTGTAGTGTGAATTTGAAGACTTTGGTGGAGTTGCATAAACAGAACTTTATTCTTCCTTCATCTCCAATGACAAATTATGTGGTTCTGGGATTTGGAAATTTGAACCTCGAGAATGTAAGTTTCATTTTTCTTTCTATTTATTATATTTTTGGCAAATTATTTTCGTTTTTTTATTAGTGTACATGTTATCGATGTATGATTTATTTTATTTGACTATGTATAAAGATGACATTATGTATTTGATTTAGATACAAACGGTTTAAAGGGTATACTTGTCATGTTGTTAACCGTCTGGATGTTCTTTTCTCTAGATTAGTGAGCATTCATTTGTGCGGAGCACATTATTGTCATTGATATTGCACGTCGTATTTCTTTAGATAAAACATGATTGAGGGTATTTGACACTATAAATAAATATCATTTTAAATGTGTAATGTCGTTTCAGGGCTTGGGCGCTAATTTAAGTGGGAGTGATTGCTGTTATATGTTAGTTTTTCAATATGGATCGATTGTCTTATTCAACATTCTAGATCATGAGGTTGATGGATATCTGAAAATTGTTGAAAGACACGCTTCAGGGTTTCCACCTGAGATGAGAAAGAAGGGTATGTTCTTTATTCTGTTCTTAAATTTGTGCGGAACCTCTGTCACGTGATTGTGATCATGCAATAATATGCATTGATATCTACTACTGGCAAATTTTTGATAACATGTTCATACCTTGTTTTTTATGCCCGCTTTACTTGAAGCCTTATATTTCTTAGTTTCAAAACAAAACAAAATATTATTTTCATATACAAAATTGACATTTCTCTCTGTTCCAAGAGGATTAGAAAGTTGATGTTGCACATTTTACAGAGATCCTTCTCATTGGATTCATGACTTGTAGTATAAATGACGGATGAGAATCACATAGAAATGGTTATTAGCACATAGCGCCTCTATCCTTCAATATTATTGTGGAAAGCGTCCATACCTTATATTTTTTTTGGCATTTTCACCATTAATTACACATTTGATTGCCTAACAACGTCATTCCATCCATTCATCGCGAATGTTTCCGTTAATTGAACACAAACGTCAATTTCCTTTTCAAAATGGAAGGGAAATATAGTCTTAACAAATTTTCTTCCTCCTTTACGTAGGCACGGTTACCTTGCAGTTTCTCCTTCAAAAATTTCCCATTTCTTTCCTTTCTTAGTGCATTCTTCCCTTTCTCATCTCATCTCCTCTCCTCGCCTCACCGTACAATGGAAGCATTGTTAGTTCTTACCCTTCACTGATTAGGTAACACACTAAATTTTTTCATCGCATAGCAATTAGCAAACTAATGGCAAGCAGCCTGTCACACAGTGGTGGTTTAGCCTAATATCAGGGGGGTGGTATCAAAACAAGCCAGCGCACAGCCACAGACCAATCTGCTGAATAGGGGGTGCAGTCAGTACAACGCAACCAATAAAAGGAACTTTTTCAACAACCTTAACGCTACCTTTGCCGACCTGAGAAATCAGCTGTCCAATGAAAACAAATGGTTTGTCACTGCGCAGCAGTTGAGATCTTCAGGTCCAGTCTATGCCACGGTTCAGTGTATAAATTATCTTTTGACGGCTGATTCTGTGGCTTGCTATGATGCAGCTGTTGCTCAGATTTGGAATTGCTCAGCAGCAAATGGAGCTCATGTCATAAATGATGGTCGTTTCCTCAGGTAATTCTACTTATCCAATTGAGTCAGTCTTGCTAAGCCAAAACTTGACAATACTTCCTTTTAACAAGTGGATATATATATATATATATATATACACACACACACACACACACACTAGGCGCTCCCACCTGCGCGAGATGGAGAAAGCAAGAAATTCTGGGCATGTGACCATGTGAAGGATAAGAAATGATAATGGTATTATACCTAATCAGTGTGTTAAAAATAATAAATATTTGAAGGATGTTAATGGATGTCGGACTTGGAGGAGAGGAGAAGGGGAGGGGAGGAATGCACAAAGAAATGGAAGAAATGGCGAAACTTTTGAAGGGAAAACCACAAGGTAACCGTGCCCGCATAAGGGGGGAAGAAGAGGGAAAATTTTGTAAGAATATATTATCCTTTCATGTTGAAAAGAAAATTGATTTTGTTGGGTATTGACACTTTGTTGTCAATCAAATTATATGTTGTAATTGTGGTTTCTAAATGTAAGTCTAGTTTGGTTGAAAGCCAACTAAGACATGTGATGAAATTAGGCAAGTTGTCCTTTAATTTAGGGGGAGTGGCATGTGAGTTGGTAAAAGCATGGTGTGTGACAGGATAGTTGGTAGATCTATCTTGTAAAATCTATCTAACTTTGGCTATATATACAGCCGTGTATTACCAGAAAATCAGAGAGAAATATTACACAAAATGGTGATAAAACTTCTTCTCTGTGAGTTCAAACCGGGAGCAGAGGATATGATTTTTCCATTGTGTTAAATCCGGTTACCTCATCGTTCTCTCCCTCTCCTCTGCTGGTGTAAACCAGCAGAATAAATGTTTATATTTTATTTATATTTTACTTGTTTTATGTTATGTTTTAATGCTGCGTACCACTTCCATCTTCCCCACACAAAACCACATTTTTATTGAGTTGTTAAAATCTATTTTGTTGAGCCATTGATCAGCTCCTTGCTCCCTCGATCTGACCAGTTTCTTCTCCTTCTTTTGAGCTAACAGAATTATAGTGTTCAGTTAACAGAGATATTCACAGTAAATGGATGGAAGACCTTTTTTGGCAATCGAATATGTAATTAAGAGTGAAAATGTCAAAAAATGTTAAGGTATGGACGCTTTTTACAATAATAATGCAAGTTAGGGATGTTCTGTGCTAATTACCGCATAAATAGGTCTATCAGTAAATGAGCAATTTATGTCAGTATGATTAGGATTTTAGCTCAATTATGTATCTAGATTTTAGAACCAAATACGTGTTTTATTTGGTAACTCTTGATGCATATTTTCTTCAAGATTTATAAGCATATAATAACACATAGTGTGTGTCTCACTCTTGGTCATTTCTGTGTCTCCCTCTCAATTTGATGAATTTCTGAATTGCTTCGGAAAAAAATAGAGTATGAGGTGAGAGAGAAGCCAACTTTGAACACATTGGTGCAACGTAGGTCAGATTACATAATGCTACAGTACCTAAATATTGAAAGGATTCGCATCATTGGTAGTGTTCTTGCTCAAAGTATTGCTCTTGACTACTATGTCCATCAGGTAGGTATCTTATCAACTTCCATGTTTCACCTATATGACAATGCAACTTTATTGGTTGTATCTCTCTGTACTCTGTGTGCTCTTTCAGGTCGATGCAATTATTGTAGAATTTTCTGACTTCAATCGTGGGATGGTGGACACTGGAACTATAAAAATGGAGCTGAAAGAGATCTATCAATTAGTCGGAAAGGCAAATTCCAATCTTGCCAATATTATTCTTAAGCTGGGTCTTTTTGAAAGGTAATACTTCCACGGAAGTGCTTTAGGAGGACAAACTTTTGGATGAATTGTCTTCCATTGGAGGATTCTTTGCATTATATAGGAAGAGTATTACATTATACAATTATGATATCAATTTAAATATAGTAGATGTAATCAGCTTAGTTATAGCACATATACTTATATACATAATAATGGCAATATAGACGCCAAGCTGTAATATCCATTGATTTCATTGACGTCCCTCTCAAGTTGATGCTGAATGATCAGGAAGCATCAATTTGTGGATAATGGTTTCTTGTGGATAATCAAGCGGTGAGCTGTAATTATTTTCCTTAATATATCTTAATTATATTAAGAGGCAAGTACAACAATGTAATCATACACAAGCGCCTCTGGAAGGTATTTAGACTATATATTGGAAGTATTGGTAGATTTGACTTTCCTCACTCATTAGTATTATTTTCTGTACTTTTGGTTTTTTGTCACAACTTTCTTAAATAGGATTACCACTGGTGTAATCCTAGATATCTGACATTTTCATTTGATTCCTTATTTAGGAGATTTAGTGAACTCTTCTAACGATATTTAAGCATGCATCTCTATTCTTTTAAACAGATTTTTTGTCTTCTCACATAAGACATTCTTCATGGTATTCAGATCAGATATAGCTTGGAAGGATGCTGAATATGCTAAGATTTGGGAGTATCTCCGAGATGAATTTGATTTGACTAAAAGATTTGCTAGTCTTGATTCTAAGTTTAAGTTTGTTGAGGTACGACGTTTTGGGAGACTTTATACACTTGATATGGAGCCTGTTTGGTAAAACTTCTCATTTTCTACAGTAAATCAATTCTCATTTTCAACCGCACATTCTTCAATAAAATAATATTTTCCATCACATCAATACTTTTTTCTTCTTTTTCAACCACACATTTCCCATCATATCACTATTCAAAAATCAATTCTTCCCCCAAAAATCCCTACCAAACACACTCATGATTTCCTTTTGATGTAAATGGTTGTTACAGTCAATGTTTTTGTTTTCCATTGCAGCACAATATTCATTTTCATAAACAGATTCTTCTGAGGAAGTCAAAGATTATGGATTGGCTCTATTCCTGGTTCGATTAATTTGCCGAGGCATTCTGCTTATATATAAATTGCTATATCCAACATGTTAATTGACTGAATCCATCAGGGTTTTTTTGTCACCAATCATAGGAGTATTTGAACTATGCAACTTTTTTCTCACATGAAGGAATTTGAATCCTATTGATGGAATAACCTTCTTTATTCCCGATAATTTTAAAAGTATGCTCGAATGCCTATTGGGATTTTATAAAGTTTAACAGCCAAGTGCCCCATGCAGTTACATCCTAGATTTTGTTTGTTTATATCCTTCTTCCTGGAGTGAAATTTTGCAGATTCAAAACATTTGTGGACTATTTAGCTTCTTGATATGCAACAAGCAATTTGTTTCTAAAGACAGATTTGATCGCAATTTAGTACAACTGTGCAAGACTCTGAGTAATGATTTTTAGTGTCAATCTGTTCTAGATACTAATTAAATTATTTCTACACTTGTTGTGCCCCTATGATTTACTTCATCATTGAGGCAATGGCCTTAAGCAAACAAGTGGGTGTGGGGGGGGAGTTCACGGTTGGTTTGGTCTTTCTTTTTTCATTTTTCCTTCGAATCAAGCTATTTGTACAATTTAGTTGACCAATGGGTTGATAGATTGATGACGTGAAAGTCTTATTATGGTTAGATTAAATGTGTGATATGTGAAATATGATTTGAGATTGTGCAAAGTGTAAATTTGGTAATCCATTGTGTAAATCGAAATGCATATGCAGCAAGATTTTTTTTAAGGTAGGCTGAGATTAAAAAAAAAAAAAAATCCTATTTAGTGAAATTTATGTATGGGATAATTGCAATTAAGGCCCAAACCTTTTAAACAGTTGTAGAGATTTTCCTAACTTTTCAATCGTTGCAATTATCACCCTAAATAATTTTGACCGTAAATGGATGGATTTCATCCATCTTTTGTTAGTTGAAAAAAAAAAAAAATTGGGTTTGACATTTTTTTTTTAAATAAACAATTTCAATGAGGAAAAAATGGTTTATATATTACCACAATAAAAAATTAATAATAAAAAAAAAATAAACCAAAAAATAAAACAAAACAAAACTTCGTCATCTCATGCCAAATCAAAACAAAAATAACAATCAACATATGCAACTGTAGGTGATAGCTAATGCCACTACTCCGCACACTGTCGACCACCACTATCACCTCAAAGTCGTCGCTCAATATTTTCAATTCCAAATCACTCTCCTCAAAGTCCTTAACAGACGGATTGAATGTACATTTGCATGCCAAACCTCTAGCCCAGAAGCTTCCACGCATGAACACAATGAAAAACAAATCAAAATTTAGTTGAGTTGAAGGCAAATGTCTCGTGGAGACGACATCACGGTGTATTTTGTCATCCCTTCAGGGTCCCATCCACCGTCGTAAAGGGGGTCCACAGAGAGGATAATTGCTTCTTCAATGTTCGGCCTGAGTGTGTATAAATTGTGAGTGTATCCTATTTACATCGGCAACAAACCAGAGGGAAAGAACGTCACTCCTCAAGATTAGTCGAGCGAAACTTAAATACTTAAGTCATTAAATTAAATTTGAGTTGAGTGCATAACATTTAAGAATCAAAACGTTTAATTCATCTACTCAATCAAGCAAAATAATTTATGGGATCCAAGCATCATGAGTGTGTGAAATCACATGGGAATTAACACATGCAAACGGATAAAAAGACAATTTGAACACGAGTAAAGGTAATAGTGATTTAAGAACTATAAACAATTTTATGGAAAAAGAATTTTGCTATTTCTACATCTAGGGTTTACATCCTGGATGACATCACTCTCACAAGGTGTGGGGCCCGTAATAAAAAAATCGCTGGCCCACCCCATTTGAAGCAGAGGCTTTATTCTCATTGCATGGCAGAAGACCAATCACTGGGAGATCATCTGGCCGTGTTTAAGGATGTTGTCGTTGATCTGGAGACGTTAGGGGTAAAATATGATGAAGATGACTTGGCCTTAATCATGTTGTGCTCGCTGCCTGGTTCGTTTTCGTCATTTAGAGACATGATTCTGTACAGTTGTGACACACTCACCATTGAAGAAGCATATGATGCTTTGTTCTCAAATGAGAGGCTGAAACATCTAGTTGGAGCTGGTTCTAGAGATGATGAAGCTCTTGTGGTTAGTGGTAATTGGCGAAGGGGCAAGTCGAGGGTGGATTTCAGCAATAGGGTCTGCTATTACTGCAAGAAGAAAGGACAAAACAAGGGGGATTGCAAGAAGTTACAAGGTAAGGGTAATTCAACTGCAAATCATGGAGGGCAATCAGAGACTTCAGGTAAAGCTGACATCGTAGAGAACTATGTAAGTGAGGGAGATCTTTTGACTATTTCTGACATGGAATCGAAGCCTGACGAGGAGTGGATTTTGAATACAGCTTTTGCGTTTTATATGAGTCCCAATAGGGATTTGTTTCAATTATATGAAATGGTAACATGAGGTGCCCTTGTTACGGGAAACAACGAATCAGGTAGCTGGTATTGGAAAAGTCAAATTGAAGTTGGTGGATAGAACAATCAGAACACTTGGCTAGGTTCGACATGTTCCAAACTTGAAGAAGAATATATCTCGCTAAGTACCCTGGATTCGAAAGGGTACACATTCTCTGGTGTAGGTGGAGTCCTGAAGGTTCGGAAAGGTGTTAGTGTTGTATTGGAGGGGGCGGAGAAAGTCCGAGTTATACATCTTGCAAGGTCGAGCAGAATCAGTGAAGAAACATCAGCATAGGTTTGGTACCGTGGTGGAAATACAGTTTTGTACAGTATCGTTGGGAAGTGGCTCTGGGTCTATTTTGAAGAATACTACTCTGTCGAGTTCGGGAGATATCGGTAATTCCGCTTTGCCACCACAATCTGCGGTTCCATTGTATTTAATGGCTAGGGAGAGACCCATTGGAAATAGGTACGAGGATACTGATCTGGACATGCATGCTTTTGGAGTTGTTGACGGTGACAAATCTAGCCAGGTGCCTTCAGTTAAAGCATTTAGTGGAGATTCTACTACAGGGTGTGATTCGACCATGTTTGGTAAATTTTGAATTCTTTGTGAATTTTGGGAACCCGGGGGTTGGGTTCATTTGTATCCGTGTTTGGATATGGTGGAAGAAGAAGTATATTTTAGAATGTTGGAAAGGTTTGGTTCAATTTGAAGAGTTCAATGTGTTTCGCTGCAGTCACACTTATTTTTTCAGGTGGAGAAATTTTGGAGCTTCGTTCGTTGTACCGAAATTTGTGTCAAGGTGGAGATTGGGTTTTGTGACGCAAATTTGGTCCAAATTGGGTCTAGGGTTTCGCGTTGTGGAGTACTGGGCTTGAAGATGTCAAAATAGGGTCCAAGAAGTAAAAAAGACGGATTGACGGCGCTGGACGATCGCTCGACTCACGCTCGAGCGAGAGAAGCAAAATTGGAGCAGGGAAGTTGTCGCCTGCTTATCGTTCGAGCTTCACACGAGCGACGGGCCGCGATCTTTTTCCTTATTTTTCAGATTTTACACGATTTTTGACCTAGTTTCCATGTTTTAGGATTTTGGACAATTCTCCTATAAATACTAGGCTCTTCATTCAGTTTATTAGACCTTAAGTTGCAGAAGTTGTAATTATTCTCTCCATTGGTTGTTAATAAAGTATTCGATTCCTCTGTCAATTTCATCTTCTTCTTTGGGTATTTTTTAATCTTGTTTTTATTTGTTCGATCTATATTTCATATTGCGTCATATCCTCTCCTCCAATTACTAACATAAACCACATTATTCATTTTAGGAAAAGAATAGCTTAGTGGTGAAAGAATACAACCATGCTACACGTACAATTATAATTGACAACTTTTGTTTACAATCATGAGTTGGCAAAATCCATACCGATCATGTCAAAAACTATTTTTTGAATCAACTATACAGATCTTGACAACAGAAGAATTGTTAACAAAAATTGTCAACAATCATTGTACAAACAGCTTTATTCGAAAGAATATATAAGAAAAGGATCTGTAAATTGATACACACTTTTCCTGTCCCCCTGTGGCCGGCCAGGACTAGTTGACTGGATTTCATAATCAACTGTAGTATTCTAATGAAAGAGCAACCATTGGGATTCTCCCTCTCCCAACAAACAAGGAGTAATTTGCATTCACCTGAGATATTCACGTTAATAACTTGATTATGAACTTACATTAGTTCAATTAAATTAGAAGAGGCAGATCAGTGTGTCCAAAATATATTAATAGACTAGCATAGTCTCATACAAATGTAAAGTTTTCAAGCTAAATTCCAGATTTAAGAGAGAGAATTATGCTGGAAGATAGCCGTGCATCAGCCTTGGAAATATTTATATTCTCAAGAAGCCATACAGCAAATGAAGTGGACAATTGATTGGCTGTTTGTTGAACAACTTGCTTCTGACAGAAACATGACAAAAAGGAAAAGAAAAAAGAACTGTTCTATACACACAGGGCCACATATATCTTTTATTTTTTTGAAATGCAGTTCATAAAGCAATCAAAGTAGCAAGCGGATACAAAGAGGAAATTCCTCCAACAAAATGCCCTCCTCCGAGAGTTTTAAGTGCGTCCTATGCTAAAGCATACGCTACTACAAGATCCAAACAAGACCCAAAAACAGACAAAGAAAAGAAAACCAAACAAGCCCCTATCCAACACCAACCAAAGGCCACAACCACAATCTGGCAGTGGGCAAGAAAGAAAAACTACATGGACCACAACTGGGCAGGGGACAAGGACGCCGGAAGATTCCCGGCGATAAGATTCCGATCGGACAACCTAGGCCATGGACAGAACACTAAAACTCATTCACAGCCAACCCCACGCCCGAAACACTCCCTTGCCCAAACAGAACCCACGCAATCAGAACCAACCTGAAGCACCAGGCCCAAAAAACCAAAATCATGGCCAGCAACTGAAAACAAACCGGCGATCCAATAGGCGGACGGAAGTGCTTCTCAACTTGACCAAGCCTAGACCTAGGATTGTTGAAACTTTATGAAATCTATACGTATAGTCAAGATCTCCATGTCAAATCATCAAGAGAATTAATAAACGCGGAAAATACTTTGATCCATTGAACTGAATCTTGAAGTTCCACTTGCAATTTCTTTAATCTTGACTTCTTGTTATTTAATCTTGATTGCTTCTATCCAGGGGCGGAGCCAGACTTTGAATGTGGGGGGGCCTAGAGGTAGAGGTGAAGGGGGCCACATCTTGACTTCTTGTTATTTAATCTTGATTGCTTCTATCCAAGGACGGAGCCAGACTTTGAATGTAGGGTGGCCCTAGAGGTAGAGGTGAAGGGGGCCACCGAATTTTTTTTTTTATATACGTTATTAACAAAAAAAATCAAGAAACGTATAAAAGAAAGTATTAATCTTTAATTTAAAAAAATCATACTTCGATAACGTTGTATAACTACATGATCATCAATCGTGCCGGCGAAACTCGGGCAAAAAGTTATTGCATTGGTCGCTCGAGCGAACCTCTAGTGAAAGTCGAGCGAGGGTTGATCAGTTTTCAGTATTTTCATCATAACATTTTCTACTTATATCCGATTACGATGATTCAAATTTCGTTGGAAAACTAACTCGAAGGGTTACAATTTTCTAGAAATAGCCTTATCCAAATTCCAATATTTTCTATGTGAAACATGCTTTGAAAGTGGTAATTACAAAAAAAAAAAAAATTTAAATTAAAAAAAAAAACAAAAGTTTTATCAAAAATGGTGTGGGGGCCTGGCCCCCACGTGGCTCCGCCCCTGCTTCTATCATTTTTCTTGATTATTGATTGCGGATTGTTGATCTTCCTCTTCAATATGTTTTCTCTTTGATTATTCATATGTTGATGGGATGAAGCAAAGAGTGAGAATCACATATGAATTGGGAACCATAACTCTATTTAATCTTGTGGAAATTACACCCTAACTTGCTTTTTAACTTCTTAGTTAAAAAATCATGTTTAAAAGTTTTTTGTACAAAAATCAGGTAATAATTTAGTTTTTTAATATTAATAATAATATTATAAAAATATATTAATTTACATAACCACCCCACCCACCACACCCCACCCCCATCCAACCCAAACCCTAAATCATTTTTCATTTCTCTTATATGTATCCATCCTCTCCCTTCTACCACCGTTGAGGGACCCCACTGTCGATGCACGGTGGACGATGACACAGTAGCAGCGTTGGAAGCCACAGCAGTAACGCCGCACACGAGTGATGACATCGCCTAGTTGTGTGATGATGCTATAATATATAGTTGTGCACAACGTTGTGCTCGCAATGCGACATCTCATGCACATGTTGTGCCAAGTGGCAGAGTCATTGTCGCTGCGTAGAGGCAACGCCGTCGCTGCTCAACGACGATGGTGTATTTCGTTCTTCTTCCAATTATATTCTGTTCTTTTTTTAGTTTTGATTATTCCGTATACTGGCTTGTGTTATGTGATAGTTTGAAGATGATTTTTGGGATGGTTTTGGGTTTGATTTGATTTGATGCTTAGCCTAATTTTGGATCTTTATTATGGTGATTGTAATTGTCGCTGCTGTTACGACCCTCATTCTAGGTTTATTTTGCGGTGATTTTGGCGTGGCTTTGTTGGTTTATAATTTGCGATCAATAAATAACATGCAACCTAAAAAATGCTAAATTTTGACTAAATCTGTAGTTGTGACTAACAATTTGTAATTTGTAACTAATTAATTTAATAATTTATGATCGAAAAATAATTGTGACCAATTAATTTATTAATATATATAATCATGAAATAAGTTGTGACCTATAAAATATTTGATTTGTGATCAAAAAATGATTCGCGATTATTAATTTGATAAGTTGTGAATAAATAATTGTGACATAAAATTTGTGATTTGTGACTTCTAAATAATGCATGATCAATTAACTTGATAAATTATATTCGATAAATAAGTTGTGACCTATAAAATTTGTGATTTGTGACTAAACGTTATGTGATTGTGATCCCTGCGTAACTCTAATCATAAATTGTATGATAACATGTATCAACATAATCAAATGACATAAATCAAGTATGAATGTCTAGTATGGAAATTACATTTAATTTTATCTAAACATGCATATTTCCAAGTGATCATACCTTATTCTTTTAATAGGATTAAGACAAAACTTTAATAGGAGCGAAACTGAATTAAGTACTTTATTTCTGAAAATAACCCGAATATGCACAAATAAAATCATGTGTCTGAGTAGAAAACATCCAAATATAAACTCCCACTAAACTATCATATCATTTAAAACGTACAATACACATGTGAGTAGTGTGCTCATGAAAGACCTTGGGTAGTAGCCCTTTAGTAAATGGAACGGCTATCATTGAGTTTGACTTAATATGTTATTTAGAAATTTGACCACTTTGAGCTTTCTCATGGGAACTTGATGTCTGTAAACTTTGACATCATTGAACTCCTTTTGGAATATTGTCACAAAATAACTTAAGTGGTCTTTCAAGAGAACTTGCACATTCAACATATATGTATCAAGTTTTCATTGCCACTATGTAGACATCAAACTTGTTCATTAGTGCTTTATTTTGTGTCAAGTTCCTAGATGAGTAGAAAAAACATTCAGATTCTAACTGATTTTACTCTTAAGCATATTATGATAGTTGACCTTAAGATAGTTGACCATGTTAGTTTTAATCTATCCCTTGCTTACAATCAATTTCTACTTTTAGGAAAACAAGAAAGAAGTATATAAACAAGAATAAAGACTAGAAGATGGTTATTTATACCTAAAGGTATGGTAAACAAACTAAAAATAATTGCCAGAGAAAGCAAGAAAATCACAATAGACTTCTTCATCTTCTTTAGTTTCACCTTAATCTATTACTTTTTCACTAGGACAGTGAAATAATAAATTTGTGAGTAGAAGATAGTACCCTTGAACGTATTTTTTATGATAAGTTCTCGATCTCAAACCTCAGCCATAACCGCTTGGATGTCGAAGCCCTTTGTAAGCAACAACAACTGCAATGGACAAGGCTAATGTCATTTCTTCACAATGGGAGTTAAGATAAGACCTCTCACAAAAATATTATCAATTGATTCAAACAATAGTAAACACATGCTTGCTGGACAATGGCCAAGCTACTTCCACAACATTGTACAGAAGCCATGAAAGATCTGAAGCTCATAAGGATGAATATAAATATGTACAATCAGCTGTTCTTCGGATGAAGCTCATAGTCAAACTTTATGTGCATCAAACAAACACCCAACTTTGCTTTTTTCAGCAACTTCCTGTTACGGACCTGTGTCAGACCCGCCACTTCATCCGCCACGTGTCAGTAGAGTGGTCCACACCACGCCACGTGGTGGCCGAGGTGATTACGCATGGGACGAGCTAATTGCATAAGCCGAAGTGATTACATGGAGAGGAACTGAATGCACGCCTAACAAAAGAGTCGAATTCATCTGCAAGCCATTGCGGATGTAAAGGCCCGCACTCCGCTTCTATAACGCTACACCTGCCTTGCCCCGTCCCAGCAAAGATCTCTTGTAGAAAGATCTTTCCAAAGACAAATTCCTGACTGATTTATAAGACGTGTGGCAGGACCTAAACGGTCAATTCAGATGCCTTTGTCAAAGATATTCAAGGCCAGCTAAGTTATGGAGGGACATATTAACACCTAGGATAGGACAAGTCCTGAGGATCTGATAACACGTGTCTGCTCATCCAACGGCTCTCCTCTTCCCATCCTTAGTATAAATACCCCCTCCTTGTGCTAGAATAAGGATTCGAATCCATTTTTCCTCCTATTACATTGCAAACTTAAGTATCATCCCTCCCTTCAATACTAGAACTTTATCATTACACTTTATATCAGCTGCTACCCGGCAAGTGGTCCACTGCTGGTAAACCATTTTTGGTTGAACATTGAACTGACTTGACGGTCGGAGTGCTCACGACCGCTCCCACTTGAAGACTTATTATGTTGGCCACGTATCGGGGCCATTTTTTGAGGTCAACAGATTGACGCCGTCTATGGAAAACTTACTTAAACTACGAGTCTTCCCACCAAAAAGCTTGTTCGAGTATCCGGTTGATATTCTCCCTAGAAAAGGGACCGGTTCTTAAAAAAAGGATCAGCTATACATCAAGCTTTGCTCCTAAGGAGAGGCCCCTCACCTCTAACCATAAGTTCCGTCGACGAAGGGGTGAACCCAAGGAGAACAAAGGAGATCCCTGAAGAAGAGATTTTCCGAAATGTTACACATCAGCAACCCCATCACCGGTATCGCAAAAGAAACAGAACCGCCTAACTAACTGCCGAAGTGGTTAGCATGGCCACGAACATGAGGAACATTGCAGCTCAAAACGCTGCCATATAGGAACTCCTCATGCAAGTTTAGAACCAAGGTAGTTTCCAAGCCCCACAAAGTCCTTATCAATCAGCCTATAGACGAACTGAGGCGGAATCTAACAGGAGAACCCATTTCGGTCCTCGGGGAGAAGTCCCTATTGAAAGAGAAGTGGGAATGAACACTTCCAACTACACAGCCGCTCCGACTGACAACGCCCCTGCTAGAGAGGACAACTTCCCTCCGGAATATGAAGAGCAGCCCCAGAGGTCTGCTAGTGTTTTTGATCGGATCATACGAGCGCCTAAAAATAGGAACCAGCTCATGCACCAAACGGCCTGCCAAAAGGAGCATGCACAAAGCTAAGTTCAGGCCCTTCCGCCCAGAAATAGGCGAGAGAGGCGAAATATGGTGGATTGGTGGAACAGAGGTGAAACTGCCCGGCTTCCACCTCGTCCAACAGCAGATGGGAACAATTCTGACGAACCATGCAGGTCATACGAACTTGATGATGATGATGACATTCTGCCCGCGACCCGGAGAAGCATCTCAATGAGTATAAAACACAAATGAGCCTCAGAGGTGCCTCGCCAGCTTTGAAATGCAGGGCGTTCCATCTAACTCTTGGTGGAACTCCTGAAGTGTGGTATAGCAGACTGGCACCACTTAGCATAAGGAGCAGGCCAGACCTAAAAAAGGCATTTCTAAACCAATACCTTCTAAGAAAAGAGGAAGAAGCCCCAATATAGTGCTTTCAAGACATGAGGCAAGCAGCAAGGGAAACCTTGAAGAGCTACCTTGCTCGCTTCACTGACGAAATTACTTATTGAGAACAAGTCACAGACAAAGAAGCCCTTTCAACTCTGAAAGGAGGTCTAAACATGAACACCCTGTTCTGGAGGGATGTCCGAAGCAAGAATCCTTCCACATATGATGAGTTGGTAGAAATGATGAAGATTGAGATTGTCAATGAGGAAATGATTGACCACAGAAATAGAGCCACCCAGCGACTCCTTCCGCCTCAAAGGCAAATTGGTAGAGGACATACCTCCCAAATAGTGAGCTAACAATGGACTCTGGCCCGACAAGTATTGGCCACTGCCACACTGAATGCAGTACCTACTTTTGCTTATGAAAACATTGGACCCAACATTGGCAACTCAGCTAGGAACACTGGACGACCCTTAACCTCTAGAAATAGAGGACGGGGTGGTTGGCCAAGAGATAAGACGCAGGAAGAACTGCGACCTTATTGCGTTTTCCATCGCTACTACGATCATGACACAAGAGAATGTAGAAATATGAACCGGCATGTAAGCAACCCTCGTAACGTAAGGGATAACCACTACCAGGGTAATGCACAAAGGAACTCTCCAAGAAGATGCGAGATGAGGCGACATTTGTCCCGTAATGATAGAAATGAAGATAGGGAGAGGCCCCGGAGCGGACAGCGTCCCAGGAGGGACTCAGCTGCTTCTAACGAACAGCAGCCCATTCGAGAGATTGGCACTATTATTGGAGAACCCCATGTAGGAGGTGAATCAAAAAATGCTCAAACAAATTATATCGGAGAGGCGAGAAGTCCACCAATGGCCAGCTATGTAGTGAGCCAATCTGTAGGTGGCAGGGCTATGGAGCCCATTACATTCACCCAAGAAGATGTGGTAGTTGTGCATTTTCCACATTGCGACACCCTGGTAGTCAGAGTCGTGGTGGCCCGCAACGAGCTAAAATGCATGCTAGTGGATAATGGCAGTTCAGTTAACATCCTATTCGGTACGACTTTTGATAAAATGGCAGTAGATCATGAGCTAACACCAATGACCTCGTGCATTTACAGGTTCACCGGATATAGCATCATTCCCATAGGTAAAATTACTTTGTCCATCGAGATGGGGGCTCCGCCCCAGGTGGCACACCACTTCATGGAATTCTTAGTCGTTAACCGCTGATCTACCTATCACGAAGTTTTGGGGAGACCAGCCCTGAAAGTATTATGGGCAGTAACTTCCCCATCACCTCTGCATGAAGTTCTCCACAAAACGTGGAATTGCCACTATTCGGGATAATCAGATGGGATCCAGTGAGTGCTATCTCAACTCTTTGAGAAAGGTTGAACCGCGAATCAACTTGGTACTGGATGCTGAAATGTCAGAGGCCCTTGAAGAAGGGTTACCTCCGACCTAGATATTATCATGGTAGAAGCCAGACCTGAAGTATCCTTGGAAGAGTTGGATCCCAAGGTGATTGAATCAAAATCCCAAACCGTCCCAATGGAAGAGATGGAAGGCTTTTCAGTGGACCCCCATGACACATCCAAGGTCCTGCAGGTCGGGAAAGAACTGGAAAAAGAGACTAAGGAAGCACTGAAGACTTCCTTCGAAAGAAAACGGATGTCTTTGCATGGAGGCAAGGAGACATGGTTGGAATAGACCCAAAGATCAATTGCCATCACCTGCAAATTGATCCGAACTACACTCCACACAGGCAGAAGAGACGGGCGTTGAATGCCGAAAGGTATGAGGCCCTGAAAGAATAAATTGAGAAGTTCATCAATAATGGTTTCGTTCGTGAAGCCAACTACCAGAAGTGGATTTCAAATCCCATTTTGATTTCTCTAACCTTAACCAGGCCTGCCCAAATGACAACTTCTCACTTCCACGAATTGACCAGTTAATGGATTCAACTGCTGGGCATGAACTGCTAAGTTTCATGGACACCTATTCAGACTACAATTAAATTCATATGTTCCCAGGCGACGAGGATAGAACCTCTTTCATTACTGATAGGGGGCTCTATTGTTACAATGTGATGCCCTTCGGCCTGAAAAACGCTGGGGCTACCTACGAAAGGTTAGTCAACAAAATGTTTGCTAATCAACTCGGCAAAACAATGGAGGTTTATGTTGATTATATGCTTGTGAAGAGCCTCCGGATCGAAGAGCGTATTAAACACCTAGGTGAGGCTTTTCAAATACTAAGAAAATACCATGTGAGGCTGAACCCTCTTAAATGTGCATTGGTGTGTGATAAGTACGTTTCACATACTTATTTTACTTTCAAAACATGACCAATTGTTGATTAATATGTTGGAATATAGCTTAATTCTATGCAATTCATGTTTTGCAGGACAAGTGATGAATGTGGCGAAAATAATGAGAAATAAGTGAAAAATAATCAGAATGGAAGAAAGTGAAAGTTCAAGGACTAAAGTGAAAATACTCAAAAATTATGTCGAGAATCACGATGAAGGTTCGAGAGTGCTAAGGGTCGATTGGAAGCAATTAGAAGTCAAAAAGGAATGGAATATTATCAAAATCAATTTCCAATTCGCACAAGATATATTCCAGATTGTTAGCCGAATATTGAGACCCATTTTTGGTATAGTAAAATTCCAAATTGGAAAAGATATCAAACAAAGTTGTAGGTCTTCGAGTTATCTTTCCAATGCATTTTGAATCATCTAAATCGGATATCAGAAGAGAAAGTTATAATCAAATTACTGACTGCTATGCAGAGACAAAAAATCCGCGCGCGAAAGGAACATTCCTTATTCGATTAGAACTCTTTTGGAAACCAATTTGGATGTGATTTTCATCTAATTTCCGACTCTTAAAAATACTTAACAGCAGAATACATATGGAGAAGGCCCCCATACATCATTCTTCTCCTCTTTGGCTCAAAAATCTCATGGAGAACTAAAACCCTTGGTGAAGCTATGAATGAACTCGATTGGAATTGGTGATTTCGTGTCTTTTATTCATTTAATTTGAACCTTTCATTGTTAAACAATACTAGAATTTAGATTTTCATTCTCTTGAATTTATATTGAAATCGGTTTAATATTTACAAGATTTTTCATGGATTCAGTCATACTTTTTCCATTGTTCAATCAAACTATTTATTGAGTTTCAATTTCAATTATTTATTGTTGAGATTTATTTAACAATTATTATATCTTTCATAGATCCAGTCATGCTTCTTCTATCATTAGATTAAACTAATTGTTGAATTTTAATCTCAATTTCACTTTATTGGCAGATTGATTACTGTCTTATGCTTGATGTATATGGTCAATCTTTGATCCATTTCCAATAAAATTGTGCGAATATGTCTTAAGTCTAAATTCTAGGATTACATTTGTAAATTAAATTGATTTTCACGATATATCTTCCGATTAGAGTGTCGGGATGAAAGCTTCTAATTGTGTTATAAAAATGAATAATTGATATGATTGATCCAATCTAATTGAGGGAATTCCCACGCTTCACTGCTTCGAATTATTGATTTTAATTTCACATTTCGACATTGAATTTTATTACACATTTGAGAGAACAATTCAGCCTTTTTGATTCTTTAAATATTCTTCCATCTCCCTGTGGATACGACACCCCAAAGTTGTGCTACAATTACCGCGTTATTCTTTGGGCGTAATCAAATTTTGGAGCCGTTGCCGGGGAGACGGTACAAAATACGCAAGGATCGACTACAAAAGGGTGATATCGTTCCTTTTATTTTATTTTTAGTTCGTTTAATTTTTCTTTATTGTATTTTTCCTCTTTTCACTTTATTTTCTTTTACTTTTTCTATGAACAGGTATCAAGGAGAATAAGGACGATATGCGGACAGACTCGACACAGAGTTTGAACATTTTTTTAACCCTGCTTTTGATTCTGCATCTGTTAAAACTGACACCACATCACATAACACAATGTCTGATAGTGAGCATGATGTACCGCATAGAACTTTGCATGATTATCTGTACCCCACGCGTACATCTACACCATCATGTATTATGTTTCCACCCAACAGGCCACGTGTAGATTTTAAACTTGGAATGATTCAACTTCTTCATAATTTTCATGGACTTGAAAATGAGAACCCGTATGTGCATGTTAGGGAATTCGAGGAGGTTGTAGCAACCTTCCACAATCAACATGGTACAATGGATGCAATTAGACTCAAATTCTTCCCATTTTCTCTTAAGGAAAGGGCTAAGAACTGGTTGTATTCATTGATACCACGTTCGATTGGAACTTGGGCTGAAATAACCCAAGCGTTCTTTGGCAAATACTTTCCCCACCACAAAACTACTGTTTTGAAAAAGCAGATATCTTCTTTTATCCAAAAAAGGAGTGAAACTTTATATCAAGCGTGGGAAAGGTATAAAGAAGTCCAAACTCTTTGTCCGCACCATGGTTACGAGAGTTGGCTCATCGTGAGCTATTTCTATGAAGGGTTAACATCTAGAGAGCGTCAGTTTGTTGAAATGATGTGTAATGGTGATTTCCTACAAAAAGATCAAGATGAGGCTATAGGATATTTAGATGACTTAGCTGAGAAAGCCCACACTTGGACTGGCCCTAGTGCTACTGATAGCATCGATAGGTCACGAGCCGTAGGAAATCCTTCTAGTGCAAGCATCTACCATCTTAGGGAAGAAGACAATCTTAGAGCTAAGGTAGAAGCCCTAACTAGAGAAATTGAGCACCTACGCACTAGTAGTTCAAAGCCTTCATCTACTATTGCTCATGTTTAGTCTTCTAGGCCGTGTGGTGTGTGTGGTGGACTTGATCATCCAGTGCAAGAGTGTTTTGCTCTAGCTGAGATGAGGGGGGTTTATGATGAACGCTGTAATACTTTAGGTGTGTACAAAAAAGCCTTATGCCCCATATTCTGAGACCTACAATCAGAGGTGGCGGAATCATCCTAATTTCAGCTGGAAATCTGACAACCAGCAACCTACTCAGCCACCTAGAGTTTTCAATACACCATCACATCAACCCTCAACATCTAGGAATTCTTTAGAGGACACCTTACATGATTTTATAGAGGCTCAGGGGAAAACAAATCAGAAGTTTGAAACCATGATCAATCAAGTTGTTAAGGAGAGTAAGGAAATGAAAAGCCATATAACCAAATTGACTAATGCCTTAGCAATAGGGGAACGTGGAAAATTTTTGGCTCAACCTAACCCTAAGGGACAACATATGGCTCAAACTTTAGGTGTACAAAACAATCTTAGGGAGGTAAATGCCATAACCACTAGGTCAGGGAAAGTCATAGAACCAACCCCTAGACCTATGGAAACTGAGAAAGAGTCTAGTGAGCTTGAAGAGAGTAACCCTTGAGAGGAAGTGATGACAAATCCAGTGAGAGCACCTTTCCCACTAGCTCTTAAGTCCACCTCAAAATCTGCTGGTCAACATAGTGAAGTCATAGAGCATCTAAAACAGGTAAAAATCAATTTGTCCTTTTTGCATGTAATTTCACAGATTCCTACGTATGCTAAAGTCCTCAAGAATTTATGCACTATCAAAAGGAAACACAATGTCAAGAAAACTGCTTTCTTGACAGAGCAAGTGAGTGCAATGATTGAACAAAGAGTCCCACCTAAGTATAAGGACCCTGGTTGTCCTGTTGTGTCTTGTGTCATTGGGAGTCATAAGTTTGGACAAGCTCTTCTAGATTTAGGGGCTAGTGTCAATCTCATGCCTTATGCTATTTACCTGTCGTTAGGTTTGGGTGAGATGAAGCCTACATCTGTGGTTTTACAATTAGCTGATAGGTCCACTGTTAGACCTAGGGGAGTAGTTGAGGATGTCTTGATTCAAATTGATAAATTTTACTATCCCGTGGATTTCTTGGTGTTGGATGTAAAAGATGATGTGAATGTTGACTCTAAAATTCCTATCATTCTTGGTAGACCTTTCCTTGCTACTGCTAATACTCTGATTAATTGTAGGAATGGTCTTATGAAACTATCATTTGGGAATATGACTCTAGAAGTCAACATTTTCCATATCACTAAGCAGTTAGAGGAGGATGACGAGTGTCATCAAACACACATGATTGATGCACTCACTCAAGAGATTGCTGATAGTATGTTCATTGGACCAGCACAGGAAACTCTAGAACCGGATGGAGTAGACTTCATCATCAATAAACATCTTGAGATAGATGATCAAGAGTTAGGTAATAGTTCTTATTTTACATTGCCAGTTTCTAATGAGAGAACTTTACCTTTTGTCTTACATGTCCCTACTCCTGATTCTGAGCTCTCCTCTAATTATCCCACACATGTATTTGATGGAGGCGGAGGAACATCACCAGTGCTTATGTCCAAGGAGCTTAGTGCATTGCAAAGAAAATTAAAATCACACTTACTGGATGCAGGCTAGGGAGGAAACATTGGATCGAGCCAAAGACAATAAACAAAGGCGCTGCTTGGGAGGCAACCCAAGGGGAGTTTGTTCTTTTTCTTCTGCCTTTTACTTTTGCATTTTTATTCTAGTTAATTTTGTCATTTTCTTTGCTTTACCATTCCATTGAGTGCTTTTGACTCTTACATTTTAAGTTTATGTTGCTTCACTGCACTATTATGTGATATTTGTCATTCCCTTCATTTGTCTATCATGTTTATGCATTCAGGACGATGCAAAATTTAGTTGGGGGGAAGATTATGTTGGATTTTGTTGTGAATTTGCATAAGTAATATCATGGAGTTTCAAAATTTTTGAGAATTATTGGGATAAGTATCAGCTGTGAATGATGAAATAGTACAGTATGAGATTAGTCTAAACCTGTTTATGTAGAACTTGATATTTCATATGCACGTCACTTATGTTTAGCATATTGAGTAGTGATTCGGTTCATTTTGTAGAGGATAGTGGAACTTAGTGATACAACCTAATAACCTCTAGTGTCGTATTCCATAAATCTAAATATATGCTAGTTTGAAGATGATTAAACTATTACAGGGAAACACTGAGATGAATAGGGATTCCATGCATGAAAACCTTATGTGGATTGTCTGAAACCTATTGAGGTGAAAACAAGGTGAAAGTTTTAAGTTAGAGGCTAGTTTTAGAGATTGGATATCTTAAAAAAAAGGGCATTACACTAATCTTTGAGTACATTGAAGCATCTTTTCGAGCCTATATAACTCAGGTGATTAAGCTTGTAAGGGTGATTTAAAACCTGATGCCCTATGGTCATCTGACTTGGGAGTCATCGGCCTAAAGCTCACTACATAGGTTATACAGAAAGCAAATGAGAAGATGCTAAAAAAAATATGGAGAAAATATGAAAATGAAAAAAAAAATTCTGTTCAAATACATTGATTAAGCCCCAGACATCCAGTTGACAAAATTTTTCCTTTGATGAGAAGCAAGTAACTTAGTCTAATCTCAATGGTAGAAGCAATCAAAAATATGAGAGAATCTCGATTTATTCAAGTGTGAACTTGTAAGAGTAAGATCTATCCAAACTAGAGAGAGTAAGGAATAGAAATGAAAAGTTGAACTTAGGATGCACCTAGGGAAAAATGAGTGAAAATCATAAGTTTGGGGGTGTGTGAATCTCTTGAGCGAGGAAATGATATATCAGACTACTTTGGGACAAGTGTTGAACCAATCACAAATCGTGAGATGTTGACATGGGTTTTCACACACACACAAGTTATGCATATAACAGGTGGAAACTGATTTAATTTTTGCACTGTTGTAATTGTTCATTTATCTGACTACCAAATTTCAAACATGAGACACGACATATTGTTAAACCGTGTTGTTTGTAGAGTCAAGTTATATTGTTGTTGTTTGATAACAAACAATAGTTGAAGTTTGAAGAAATTTGATAAGTACGTTTTACATATTATTTTACTGTCAAAACGTTGGAATATAGCTTAATTCTATGCAATTCATGTTTTGCAGGACAAGTGATGAATGTGGCGGAAATAATGAGAAATAAGTGAAAAATAATCAGAATGGAAGAAAGTGAAAGTTCAAGGACTGAAGTACAAATACTCAAAAATTATGTCGGGACTCACGATGAAGGTTCGAGAGTGCTAAGGGTCGATTGGAAGCAATTAGAAGTCAAAAAGGAATAGAATATTATCAAAATCAATTTCCAATTTGCACAAGATATATTCCAGATTTTTAGCGAAATATTGAGACCCATTTTTGGTATAGTAAAATTCCGAATTGGAAAAGATGTATTTCTAACAAAGTTGTAGCTCTTTGAGTTTTCTTTCCAACTCATTTTGAATCATCTAAATCGGATATCATAAAAGAAAGTTATAATCAAATTACTAACTACTATGTAGAGACAAAAAATCCGCGCGCGAAAGGAACCTTCCTCATTCGATTAGAACTCTTTTAGAAACCAATTTGGACGTGATTTTCATCTAATTTCGGATTCTTACAAATACTTAACAACAGAATACATATGGAGAAGGCCCCCATACATCATTCTTCTCCTCTTTGGCTCAAGAAACTCATGGAGAACTAAAACCCTTGGTGAATCTACGAAGGAACTCGATTGGAATTGGTGATTTCATGTCTTTTATTCATTTAATTTGAAATTTTCATTGTCAAACAATACTAGAATTTAGATTTTCATTATCTTGAATTTATATTGAAATCGGTTTAATATTTACAAGATTTTTCATGGATTTAGTCAAACTTTTTCCATTGTTCAATCAAACTATTTATTGAATTTCAATTTCAATTATTTATTGTTGTGATTGGTTTAACAATTATTATATCTTTCATAGATCCAGTCATACTCCTTCTATCGTTAGATTAAACTAATTGTTGAATTTTAATCTCAATTTCACTTTATTGGCGGATTGATTACTGCCTTATGCTTGATATATACGGTCGAACTTTGATCTTGTTCCAATAAAATTGTGCGAATATGTCTTAAGTCTAAATTCTAGGATTACATTTGTAAATTAAATTGATTTTCATGATATATCTTTCGATTAGAGTGCCGGGATGAAAGCCTCTAATTGTGTTATAAAAATGAATAATTGATATGATTGATCCAATCCAATTGAGGGAATTCCGACGCTTCACTGCTTCGAATTATTGATTTTAATTTCACATTTCAACATTAAATTTTATTACATATTTTAGAGAACAATTCAGCATTTTTGATTCTTTAAATATTCTTCCATCTCCCTGTGGATACGACACCCCAAAGCTGTGCTACAACTACCGAATTATTCTTTGAGCGTAATCAGCGTGGCTTCAAGCAAATTCTTGGGCTATATTGCAAATGAGGGGGGAATTAAAGCCAACCCGGAGAAAATCAAAGCTCTAATCGAAATGAGGTCACCACAGAAGCCTAAGGAAGTGCAACGGTTGACTGGTAGCATAACTGTACTTAATCACTTCATCTCAAGGGCCACTGAAAAGTGCTTACCTTTCTTCAAAATCCTCTAGGGAGGTAAAAAGCTCTAGTGGATCCCAGAGTGTGAGGAGGCGTTCCAGGAGTTGAAAAACTACTCGGAACGAACACCCCTTCTTAGTAAACCAAAGAAACGAGAATCTTTGTTGTTATACTTGGCAGTAGCTAATAACTCAATTAGCTCAGTACTTGTGCGAGAAGAAGAAGCATACAAATTTCCAATCTACTATGTACATGGAGAAATTGATCTTGCTTTGGTCACCACTTCTCGAAAACTGAGGCCATACTTCCAGGCCCACATCATTCAAGTTTTGACGAATTTCCCACTGAGTCAGGTCCTGCAGAAGCCAGACGTCTAGGGAAGGCTACTAAAATAGGCTGTTGAGCTCAATGAATTTGAGATAACGTACACACCTCATACAGCAATCAAGCGTCAAGCCCTGGTTGATTTTGTTGCAGAGTTTGCTAAGGCCCCCAAAATTGAAGTGAACATGGAACTAGCAGAACCTCCCACCTGGAATCTCTTTGTTGACGGATCCTCGGGAGAGACGGGCTCCGGGGCTGGCATTGTGCTGGTAGGGCATAAGCTTAATTGTGTCGTAAGGCTTGGATTCAAAGCTTCCAATAACATGGCTGAATATGAGGCTCTCCTTGCTGTACTTCGGTTAGCTAGGGAGTTGCAAAGTAAAAAGATTGATTGTCGTAGTAATTCACAGTTGGTGGTGAACCAAGTAAATGGGAACTTTGTGGCCAGAGATAAACATATGGCAGCCTATCAGAAGCTGGTCATGGATTCCTTACCCAACTTTGAAAGGTTCGAGCTGATTCAGGTGCCACGCCAGGAGAACTCTCATGCAGATGCTCTATCAAAACTGGCCAGTAGCAAAGATTCAAAGCTGCTCAAAGTAGTGCCCATTGAGCACCTAGCTGAACCCTCTATCAAGTGGAGTGAAGAACTTATGTAGATTGAGAGCACCCACCCTGGATGTTGTCTATCTTGGCCTACTTAAGAGAACAAACTTTGTCGGAGGATGAAACCGAAGTACGAAGGCTTCGAAGGAGAGCTGCTCACTTCGTCCTGCAGGATGATATTCTGTATAAGCGTGGCTTCTCATCTCCCCTCCTCAGATGCATAGGGGGGAAGAAGTGAATTACCGTCTAAGGGAAGTACACGAAGGTGTTTGTGCAAATCACTCCGACGGACCTGCCTTGGCACACAAAATACTTCGAAAAGTGTATTATTGGCCGACCCTGAAAAGGGATGCCATTCAATTCGTGCGCAAGTGTGACAAATGTCAACTCTTCTCCAATGTGCAGAGGCAACCATCCTAGGAACTTATTGTTGTCTCCAGCCCCTGGCCATTCGCCAAATGAAGCGTGGATTTCATCGGCCTCCTGCCCAAAGGGAGAGCAAACGCTCGCTTCGCCATCATTGCTATTGACTACTTCACCAAATGGGTAGAAACAGAGCCTCTGTCCAAGATTATTGAAGCAAACACTTCCAATTTCCTCTAGAAGAACATCATATGCCGGTTCGACGTACCTCATTCCTTAGTCTCAGACAATGGCAAATAGTTTGACAACAAAAAAATCCAGGAATTATACTATGAGTGCGGAATCAGGAAGCACTTCTCTTCACCGCATCATCCTCAGGCGAATGGCCAGGTCGAGGTGGTCAACAAAACCATCAAACTCACCAAGAAAAGGAAATTGGACCCTCCAAAGGGGATTAGGTCGATGATCTCCCTCGGGTTCTGTGGGCTATTAAAACTACTTACAAAATAGCTACTGGGAAAATTCCTTTCTCCATGACTTATGAAGCTAAGGCTGTGAGCCCTGTAGAGGTTGGAGTTTCATCTCCTCATCGCATCAACTTCAATGAAGTAACAAATGACAATCTGAAGTGGTTTGAGCTGGATTTTCTTGAAGAGAAGAGAGATGACTCTCAGGTCAGACTCGCTTCCTACCAGCGTAAGATGATGCGTTACTATAATGTCAAAGTGAAGAAGAGAGCATTTCGTATGGCGACCTGGTGCTCCACAGGGTTTTCCCTTCAACCAAAGATCCTGGCCCAGGGACTTTGGGGCCGAATTGGGAAGGTCCGTACAAAATCGTCAAGGAGATCAGACCTAGCACTTACATGGTCAAAGACCTGGAAAGAAAGGTGATGCCTCATCCCTGGAACATCGAGCACGAATGAACTGATTTCCGTTTCACCTTGCTCTTACATGGATTATCAAAAATCATTGCCGGGGTACAAGATCCTCCAAAGGGGTCGCCTCCAAGGACATCTGCATAGTCAGAGATGGTATGGGTACCATCTTTGACGAAACAGGAAGTGCACATATCAAACAAACCTTGCCGAGGTACAAGCTCCTCCAAAAGTGTCACCTCCAAGGACATCTGCGTAGTCAGAGGAAGTGCAGGTGCCATCTTTGACGAAATAGGAAGCGCACATATCAAACAAACCTTGTCGAAGTGCAGGCTCCTTCAAAGAGGTCACCTCCAAGGATATCTGCGTAGTCAAAGGCGGTGCAGGTGCCATCTTTGACGAAATAAGAAGTACACATATCAAACAACCTTACCGAGGTGCAAGCTCCTCCAAAGGGGTCACCTCCAAGGACATCTACATAGTCAGAAGCGACGCGGGTGCCATCTTTGACAAAACAGGAAGTGCACATATCAAACAACCTTGTCGAGGCGCAAGCTCCTCCAAAGGAGTCACCTCCAAGGACATTTAAGTAGTCAGAGGTGGTGCGGGTACCGTCTTTAATGAAACATGAAGTACACATATCAAACAACCTTGTTGAGGTGCAAGTTTCTCCAAAGGGGTCACCTCCAAAGACATCTGCGTAGTTAGAGGAGGGTACCGTCTTTGACGAAACAGGAAGTGCACATATCAAACAACATTGCCGAAGCGTAAACTCCTCCAAAGAGGTCACCTCTAAGGACATATACGTAACCAGAGGTTGTACGGGTACTACCTCTGACAGCATAATATCTTGAACACAACCGACAAGTATGGGAGCCTCTTAAGGCTTATGTAATATTACTTGTTCTCCATTGGCTTTTTCCATTTTATTAAGTGGTTAAGCAAGGTCGATGCCATATTACTTGTTCTTCATTAGCCTCTTCCATTTTATTAACTGGTTAAGTTGAGCTGATGCGATATTACTTGTTCTTCATTGGCCTCTTTCGTTTTATTAAATGATTAAGGTGAGTCGATGCAATCATACTTGGAACAATTTGCTGTTGCTTATCCGAAGTGAGTTTAGAAGAAGTAATCACTTTTCTCAATTGAAATGAAGTAAAGAGAGGCGACAACACTTGGAAAAAATGAATTTCATTAATACCAAAGGGAGGCCGAAGCCATTACATAGAAAATGAAATTACGAAATTCCTAGTCTAAATTTACAAAGGCCCTAGCTTCGGCATGCTCCTCCCTGGCCTCTTGCTCATGGGGAGCCTCACCTTCATCTGCTTCTGTCACAGGCCGGCCACCAGTGGGGCCACCGAACCCTTCTTCAAGAAATTTGATGTCCAGGTCGGGATGCCTCTCGCGCAGGCGAGACATCATCTCCTGGCAGCCCAGGTAGCCCAGAAGTTGGCAAAGTCATCATACTCCGACGTCTTATCAAAATTATCCTTGTAACTCTAGACTGCCGCTTCGCCCACCGCCTTCACCTCAGCTTTTAGCGAGTCAATCTCCTCCGCCTGGGCCTCAGAGAGTGTTTTCAGCTCTACTTTCTGCTTGTTGGCCTCCTCTAGGTAGGGATGACAAAAAAAACCCGACAAACCCGATACCCGCGGGCCCCGCCCCCAACGGGGAGGGAAAAACCCGCTTAAACGGGTAACGGGGTGGGGACGAGGTGGGGAATTTTCCCCGAGGCGGGGACGGGTAACGAGGTCCCCGCCCCATTAAAAAAAAACTTTTTTTTCAATATTTTAAATGAAAATTTTCATTAGTTCTAATAAAAAATAGCAGATAAAATTATTTGTCTAAATCTAATGAATATGGACAATAAAAATAAATTATTAAAAACTAAAAAAAAAATTAAACAGGGAAAAAACCTACTCCAGCCTCGACCCTGCCCCGCCACGTCCCGACTTAAACGGGTAACGGGGCAGGGACGGAGAGGGGAATTTCTTAGCGGGGCGACCCCCTCCCCACCCCCCATTGCCATCCCTACCTCCAAGGATGCAGAGGCGATCCGTTGATGTTCGTTGGACTGATCGATCCTCTTGGCCAGAGCTATCACTTTTGAAGAAAACTCGTGCAGCTCATTCTTCAACCGATTAACTTGTATCTCAGCTAGTCAAGCTTCACCTTTGCCTCAGTTCGTTTCTCCTCCGCCTGTTCAACCTATTTTTTGGCATTTTCCACCTCAGCCTCCCACCTTAAAGAGGCCTCCATCCTCTTCTCCAGGTCCTCATTCTTTTTACGGAGGCCTCAAACCAGGTCCTCCACCGAGGCTCTAAGACTTAACGCCCTGGCCACGCAAACATTGTTTACTGCTAGAAGATCCTCGATTTTCACACCGGCGGCGTGATCAGCCCAGTCCTAGGACCAGTATTTACTGTGGACCTTGGCAGCAGAGGCGGTTTCAGGAGGGATCGTCTCCAGCACGGCCTCAGGGAAATCATCAGTTTTGCTCCCTAGAAAATCGGTAGTCTTTCCACGAGGTAAGACGTTGGCCTATCTCTTCACCCTTTTCCGGGCCGGTCCCTCCACCAGAATAACAAAAATTGGCACTATGGCCTGAGAGCTCGGAGATGGGGCTGAGATTGCCACCCCGACGGAGGCAACAGGAGGGGGAGGCGGAGATTTTGGCTTTGGAGCCGAAGAGGAAGCCCCAACCGGGCCAAACTTTTTCTTTTTTATGAGAGAGGTTCCTTCATCCACCTTATCTTCCCCCACAGGCTGCTGGCCAGCCCTGCTGAGGGACAACAGATGCTCCGACTGCTTCTTGTAAGTAGCCAAGCTGGTTTTCAGTATTTTTACCTCAGCCACAATTCAGCGTATGGTGGGGAAATCGGGGCCTCGGTGCTTTCTTCTTCATGAAGTCCTCTGCAAATGAGAAAAAACAACTAACTATTTTCGACAAAAGAGCAATATGGACACCTGAAGTGAAAATGTTACCTTGGTTTTCAATTAGGCCTTGCACGACGAAATGGTGGTTTCGATGAGCTCTTTGTAGTTCCTATCAGGAAGAGGCGTCTAGTACAATTGACTGATAATATCCCGCTCCTCTTTGTTTATCTCACACTTCGGGAGAGAGCCTGCAAAGAATAGAAATATTAAAACCATAGGCAAATTTGGTTAAGGAAATCAGATCGGTAAACTACTTACTATAAGTAGAGTAGGTAGTGGGGACGGTCAGAAGCGACATAGGATCGTTTTCCATGGTATCCCATCTCTCTGAAGCCCAGAACCGAGAGCTCTTCTTGACAAATGGGGAATGGGACCTCCATGGGGCTAGGTAATACCAACACTTGCTATCTTTCTCCTTCCCGATCGTTGTTTTTAGAAAGAAGATGGAGTGAAACACGCTAAAAGACATGTCCACTCCGAGGCTGGCCCTCCTCCACAGCATCCAGGTCCCTACCATCTGAGACCATGAGTTGGGATTGAGCTGTATTGGGGCCAACCCATAGGACATAAGTACTAATTTGAAGAAGGGATGAAATGGGAGCCTCAACCCTGCTCAAAATAGGTGGTCACTCACCGCGACGTACCCTGGCCTGGGATAACATGTTAATCGAATACTGTGGAGGATCCTGAAAACATTCCTACACCTCTCTATCAGTTTCGAAGTGATTTTTGAGGGGTATTTGCCCCCACTGGATGGATGCATCTACGGGAGAAGCTTGTCATTTCTAGATGTTTTCACTGGCCCTACTCAGCTCGTTATGGGAGATAACCATAGGCTCCCTCACAGTAGAACTCCCCTTACCTCGCCCCTTCTCACTTCCCCTCACAACAGAAAGATCACTCACCATTTCAGAGGGTTTTTGAAGGTTTTTAAAGAAAAAATGAGATAAAGAAATTGGAAAATGTGGAGTATTACCTAGTACAACAGACGATGCTAGTCACTGGCCGAAGTCTGGTAGTGGTCACCGAAGATTGCTGTTGATGCTCGCCGGAGAATACAGAAACAGAGAAGAAAAAATCTTTAAAGCGATTCAACGATTTTCGCAAAGGTAAAAAGGTTCAAATGGAAAAGGATGGGCCTTTTATAAACATTCTAAGGCCCACCCCAGCTATTGGATCAATTTCGATCACATCTGGGTCATCTAAAGCTAAGACTTCAGGATCACCGTTGAAATCAAAGTTCGCCAAGATCAACAGCCCTGATGAAGCGGTGGACCTCACGCACAACCTGAACGCGTCGCCTTGAGGAATGGGAGCTGTCGCCATCATTACCATTTATGGCAAAGGATGCGTGCCTTGGAAGCAACCAGACAACCCCTTGATGCATCTTGGAAAGGCGTGAACGCTTTCAAATCATTGGCACAAAACCCAAAGATGTCTCTTCAGAAGTCATCGCTTCACTTCGCATAAGAGTTGCAATAGCCCTCCACAGAGTTGTCAACCTATATCACATCGGCCAGAGCAGAATCTGATGTTGCTACAACTCTCCCTAGAGTTTCCAACTCCTATCGCTTCGGCCATTTCAGAACCCCGTATTGCAACAGCTCTTCACAGAGTTGTCAACCCATATCACCTCGGCTAGAGCAGAATCTGATGTTACAACAACTCCTCCTAGAGTTGCCAACTCCTATCGCTTCAACCATTTCAAAACCTCGCTTTGCAACAGCTCTCCACAGAGTTGTCAACCCATATCAACTCGGCCAGAGCAGAATCTGATGTTGCAACAACTCCCCCTCGATTTGCCAACTCATATTACTTTAACCGTTTCAGAACCCCGCATTACAATAGCTCTCCGCAGAGTTGTTTCAACCCATATGACCTCGGCCAAAGCAGAATCTGATGTTGCAATAACTTTCCCTAGAGTTGCCTACTCATATCGCTTCGGCCGTTTTAGAACCTCGCGTCGCAACAGCTCTCTCCCACCCCCAGCATTACAAATTAAAAGTCCTTGTACTATATAAATATCCATACATGGACTTGCAGGACTACTGTTACGGGCCTGTGTCAAACCCGCCACCTCATCCACCACGTGTTAGTAGAGATGGTCCACACCACACCAGTTGGTGGCCGAGGTGATTGCATATGGGACGAACTGATTGAATGAGCCGAGCATGAGAAAAGAACTGAACGCATGCCCAACAGAAGAGCCAAATTCATCTGCAAGGCCCGCACTCCGTTTCTACAATGTTGCACCTACCTCGCCTTGCCCCAGCAAAGATCTCTTGTAGAAAGATCTTTCCAAAGTCAAATTCCTGATTGATTGATGGAACGTGTGGTAGGACCCAAACAGTCAATTCAACTACCTTTGTCTGAGACATTCATGGCTAGCCAACCTATGGAAGGACGAATTGACAGCTAGGATGAGACTAGCCTTAAAGATCTGTTAACACGTGTCTCCTCATCCAACGGCTCTTCTCTTCCCATCCTTAGTATAAATACCCCCTCTTTGTGCCAAAAGAAGGATTCAAATCCATTTTTCCTCCTATTAAATAGCAAACTTAAGTATCATCCCTCCTCTCAATACTAGCAGTTTATCATTACACTTTATATCAACTGCTATTCGGCAAGTGTTCCACCGTCGGTGAACCATTTTCGATTAAATCTTGAACTGACTTGATCATCGGAGTGCTCGCGGCCACTCCCAACCCCTCTAGGAAAGGCCACAGGTGGCTAACGGAGTGCTACGTGTGCATAGATAGTTGACTTGAAGACTTATTCTGTTGGCCACATGTTGGAGCCATTTTTCGAGGTCAACAGTTCCCATCATCCATCAATGAATATGTTTCTCAGCGGTTAAAGTTCTATCATGCTTTAAGAGTTAAAAACATGTGTTTTTCTTTGAGACATTTTTACAATTAGTCATTGCCATTTAGCTCATCTCCGGCCTTTAAGATCTGATTTTTTAGTCATTAATATTTCTTTCCTTATGCATATTTATCTTTTCACAAAATTCCTACAACTTTAGGGTTAATTTCCTTGCTTTACAAATGCTAATTTTTCAATTGTGAAGTTGGCAAAATTTGACAAAATGGACAAACATTTATGAAGAAAATCGTGTCGAATCTAGTCGTGATAGTTAGTGAAGAACAATAAAAGATAGTCAGTTTTGCCTGTTGAAGAGCAGTATTAACGACTGGTTGATATACTCATGGACAAAGAAACCAATGTCCAAAATTCCTACACAATTGAATTACTCTCGACTCTTTTGTTTGAAACACTTCCAAGGTAGCAATCGATGAGCTCGACAACATAGGAGTGGTAGACGCTGTGATAGAGGTGGTTAGAGAAGCTCGTCATTGGGCTAGTCTATTTGGATGGTGGAAAGGATATTGAGCAATGAAAAACCAAAGTCTTGTTAAGGCTGATAAGAAAATAAAATGATAGAAACTGAAATTAAAAGGATAGAGCCTTCTGGAAATTGCAGGGAAGAAGAAAAATATTCATTCATTCAATTTGGAGAAATTACAAAGCACAATTGTCTATTTATAGAAAAAAACCTATCTAACAACCAAACTACATAACAACAGAAGAAAGATCTAGAATTGAAGAGCTGGAATGGAATCTTTCTCTGCGGAACACGTGAATAAGAAGCTAGTGTGGAACAGGATAGTGTGGAACATATCTAATGAGCTGGAGATAAGCATGTGCTGGATGTGAGTTCACATGGAGGGGCCCACTTGAATATTTTATTCAAGTGGGTCCCTTACCCATGTGACGGGGGTGTACACCATGATGTACACCCTGATGTACTACTAGCATTGCTCTTCTAACACTCCCCCCTCAAGATGGAACATCTTGAATATTGAAGAGGAGGAAGAGATGCATGCAATTGGTGGAAGATATCTGTAGATCCCTAACCTTTAACAATCAATGATGAAGTAGAGAAGGAAAGTAAAAAACTAATGAAGATGAATCCAAACAATATTGAAGTTTGCCATTATAATTGCAGGAAGTCGAACTAGATAAAAACATCATCAATGGCGAAATAACACAATAATGGAGATAACTGATGACATCCTCCGTTGCAAGAATCAAAACCAGAGAGGCTCAGCGATTAAAAACTCAGGACCAACTGGAATGGACATCAACTGTTAAATCTGAGTGAAAATAAGATGCTGAACGAATTTTCCCAATGGTAGACATTCTGGCGGATTCCGACGGGAGACTGAAGTCAGAGTTATCTTCAGATCTCCATTCCATTAACTTCTCAATGTAAATCTTACACTCCTTTTCATCATGGTGTTCTTACCCATAAACACTACAAAATCTCCCCCTAAACTATTCCTGATGTTCTACAGCTGGTTCTATTCCAACACTAAGATTAGAGAGCTTCATTCCAGATTTGATTATTGGAGAAGAAGGAAATAACAGAGAAGAAAATGCAGACGAAAGCATCATTATGCTCTGATACCATGTAGAGAAATTAAAATGATAGATTCAATATTAAGAAAATATTGAAGGAACTATGGAGGAAATTGAAGGAACAAAACCAGCTGAAATTTAAGCTACTCTACTGCAAGGAAATAAAATGAAAATAAAAGGATAGATTCAATATGTAAAACACATTGAAGGAACATGATGAAGATGGAGATTTATTATTCATCAAATGCTCAAGTAAAACATGATTTATAGAGAAAACCTATCTAACAACCTAACTACATAACAACAGAAGAAAGATCTAGAATTTAAGACCTAGAATGGAATCTTTCTTTACTAGAACACGTGGAACAGGCTGGTGTGGAACATATCTGATAGGCTGGAGAGAAGCATGTGCTGGACGTGAGTTTAGAAGGATCTGGAAAAGAGGCTGAACGTGAGCTGATGAACATGAGCTAAGCTGCTGACTACCGAGGGCATATTCTAACAATCCTCCCTCAAGATGGAACTTCTTGAATAATGAAGAGGAGGAAGAGATGCATGAAATTGGTGGAAGATATCTGTAGATCCGTAACCTTGAACAATCCATTCTGAAGCAGAGAAGGAAAATAAAAAACTGATAAAGATGGATCCAAACAATATTGAAGTTTACCATTATAATTGTAGGAACTCGAACTAGATAAAAACATCATCAATGGTGGAATATCACATTGATGGAGATGACTGATGACATCCTCCGTTGTAGGA
Organism: Fraxinus americana; assembly: GCA_035079005.1. Lineage (NCBI taxonomy): Eukaryota > Viridiplantae > Streptophyta > Magnoliopsida > Lamiales > Oleaceae > Fraxinus > Fraxinus americana. The sequence goes on along the minus strand of CM068710.1, from coordinate 15,560,326 downwards.
ATCAAAATTGGAGGCTCAGAGATTAAAAACTCAGGACCAGCTGGAATGGACATCAGCTGTTGAATCTGAGTGAAAATAAGATGCTGAATGAATTCTCCCAATGGCAGACATTCTGGCGGATTTTGGCGGGAGATCTGAAGTCAGAGTTATCTTCAGATCTTCATTCCATTAACTTCTCAATGTGAATCCTTACACTCCTTTTCATCATGGTGTTCTTACCCATAAGCACTACAGAATCTCCCCTTAAACTATTCCTGATGTTCAACAGCTGGTTCTATTCCAACACTAAGATTAGATAGCTTCATTCCAGATTTGATTATTGGAGAAGAAGGAAATAACAGAGAAGAAAATGCAGACGAAAGCATCATTATGCTCTGATACCATGTAGAGAAATTAAAATGCTAGATTCAATATTAAAAAAATATTGAAGGACCTATGGAGGAAATTGAAGGAACAAAACCAGCTGAAATTTAAGGTACTCTACTGCAGGGAAATAAAATGAAAATAAAAGGATAGATTCAATATGTAAAACACATTGAAGGAACGTGATGAAGGAGATTTATTATTCATTAAATGCTCAAGTAAAACATGAAGTACAAAGCTCTATTTATAGAGAAAACCTATCTAACAACCTAACTACATAACAACAGAAGAAGGATCTAGAATTGAAGAGCTGGAATGGAATCTTTCTCTGCTAAAACACGTGAATAAGAAGCTGGTGTGGAACAGATTTGATGAGCTGGAGAGAAGCATGTGTTGGACGTAAGTTTAGAAGGATCTGGAAGAGAGGCTGAACGTGAACTGATGAACATGAGCTAAGCTGCTGAGGGCATATTCTAACAAAGGCTTTGGTTAAGGCCCTTAAAATCCAATGGAAGTTTTGGCCAAAGAATAACCGTACATAAACAAGGACAAAAGAAAGGTGACATATCAGAGAAGATGAAGCGGCAGACTTTAAACACGACGGCAGTAGATTCAGATGCAGATGAAGTTGAGGCACAGATGAAGTCAAAGATGTAGATGGAGACACGGTGAACACAGAAGCTTCGAGGGTTAGGTCTTATGTTGGTATGGGTTTATTAACGGGGAATGAGTTCAATTGACCACTCTTCAATCTCTTTTTGTCCAACAGGCCTTTGACCACGTTCTCAAAAATAAAATGAAATTTAATTATTTAAAAGTGTAATAAGACCATTTTATTCTCCCTTGTAAAAAGCCAAATTGAAGAAGGACTTGAAGATTTATTCACTTCAAAATCATTTATCCCCAAATTGATTGTGTGTGAATGATTTAATCTCAAACGCTTCTAGCTCCTTAGAATTTATTTTTCAAAGTTTTTGTTTTATGATGGTAATTTTCCTTATGCAACAACAATTTTTTGTTAATATCTCTCTTGAATTTTTTATGATGTTGTTTGTGACTTTCTCCTTGTCTTTAGAATTGGTCGCCCCTCAAGCATAATCTGTGAAAGTTTTTTGTGGCTTTTTCCAAGATTGGGCTCTATTTGTTGCTTTTTGGTATTGTTGTTTGTTAGTTCTCACTCGAATAACATTCTCAGTTTTGTTTTAAGGAAGGCCATTAGAATTTTTTTTTCCTAGCAATTGATGTGCAAAGTCTTGCATTCCTTCACAAGTTTGCAATGCTAAATACCATTTGCACTATTGTTGTCGATTTTGGAGAAAATGGCGACTTCACCATATGAGCTCACCTTACACAATTAAAGTAAAACTTTTCAAAGAGTGATATGGACTTAAAATGAGGCTCAAAATTGATATCATTCTTGCTCTACAATGTAATGCTTATTTGATAGGATAAGATTTAAGTAAAAGAGGATGTTGAAGATGAGATAACAGATATATTGTCCAAATATGTATGTGAGATGAGAGTGAGTTGAGGCTCATTATTATTAACTCTTTCCCCAAATATGTATGTGAGTTGAAAGTGACACGAGGCTCACTGTGTTTAACTCCTTCCAAATTTGATGTTTTGAGGAAAAAAAAAATAGGAGTTTGTGTTTGGAATTGGACTTAATTCCTCTCATTAAACTATCAAGTATGTGTGAAATGAAGTATAATCTTTCGTGATGATTTCACATTTGGTTATAAAGCTGGTAATTGTATTAGTAAAATGTTAATAGAACTTTTTTTTTTTGTTGTGAAGTACTACAGTTATTGGAATTTGTACAAAATTTCCATTTTTCTTATCGAAAATATGTATGCTTAACTTGGTTTATACAGCTTATGCATCTTGTTCTTATGTGCTTTATTGTCATCACTTGTTCTAATATTTGTAATTGTTTTGTATTTTTTAGTGCTATGAAGGACAAACTTCAGGAGAGCGCTTTGGATCAACTTAGATTGAGGCATGGGACTTCGAGAACTAGATTTTTTTTTTTCTATTTTTATTGATGTTTTGATATATTTCTATAGTTACGTTGTTCTGTTTGTCTAGAATAGTTGATTTTTAAGAATACTGTATATCTGCTTCGTCTTCTCTGTGTCAATTAATTTTTATTTTGACGATGATGTGTAAGAACTTGCTAGAGCATTTGCAACTATGATGATTAAGGTTATTTTTAGGCCTTTATAACTTTAATGTTTAAATATCGCGCATGTCCAGGATAATGATATTGTTCCATAACCAATAAAATAACATTTAGGTCATTACGTCAAAATATAAGTACTACTTCACGTAACAATATAGACTTCGTTCATATAACACAAAACGATATTTATGTCGTTCTAGTACAAAAATGCACTAATTCATAAAATGACATTGAAATCGTTCCTGAGACACAAAATGATTTTGATGTCGTTCCAATACAAAAATTGCACTGATTAGCATAATGATATTGAAATCGTTTATGAGACACCACGATGTTGATGTCGTTTTTGTATCAAATACATGTTGACCTATGGTTAATTTGAAACCTCGAAGTTTTGATTATAACTAACAAGTTGGTCTTATTTACTAACGACTTGAATTCAAGTGATTATAATCTTTCAACGCGTACAAAGGAAAATTGATCAATGGTCGTCAAAAGATCAAAAGCTATCATCACAAATCAGACTCTTGAAGAAAGTCAAGAAGCGACATTCAAGAAATTAAGAGCCAAAGTTCGGAGAAAGATCAAATACTTGTTTTCTTAGCTAAGAATGTGATGGTACTAAGACCTTGATATATGGCATGAATGACAATAGCTTAGAATCGTTACATTCCTTGAAAACAACTTGGTGCATTAAAAAGAGATTCGAATACAATGATTTGATCAAGTGAAAAATGACTTTTAAAAACAACTTTTAGACTTGTAAAATATTTTTTATATTGAAAAGTTAGTGAAAAATGCTCTCCAAAAGACCATACTTTTCAAAACTCTCAAAGCAGAACAAACGACGTCAAAAAGAAGACCGTCAAACTGTTGGTCGACTGGACTTCTCCAACAGTCCAAAATTTGACCATTCTGACTTCTATTTTTTCATGTACAAGCAGTTATATTGGTCATTCAAAAATTGGCGGTCAACTGGACTTGTCATCCGGTTTGACAAAAAATTTGGCCTTTTTCACTTCTATAAATCTCAACTCATTTGTCATATATTATAACTTTTTTTAAGAGCATTCAATTGAGATTCTTTTGGACTAAAATTGCATTGATTTCTCATCTTATTTATTATTGTCAAATCATTTTTGTTTTGAAAGTTTTTTGATTGATCTCAACTTTGAAAATCATTTCATTTATCAAAGTTTTTCAAATATAACTCTTGAGTTTTATTCATTGATATCTATTAGAATATTAGCCTACTTCTATTCTTGTACTTAACTTTGAATTTATCATTCATTAAGAAGAAAAGAATTTATTTGTAAATTTATTTAAATTGTGGGTCGTGTTGAGGTCCCATGAATCTTTATGGACCATCTAGAATCGTTAGCTTGGGCAGTAAACGTTATGTATTTGTAATTGTTGACGATTTTTCTAGATTTACTCGGGTCGTATTTTTGAGTCTAAAAGAAGAAGGTTTAAAAGCTTTTAAGCATTTTTGTAAAAAGTCCAAAACAAAAAAGGTTATATCATTACAACGACTATGGTGGAGAATTTGATAATGTTGTTTTTGATCATTTTTGCAACGAAAATGAATATGAACATAATTTTTTGGCTCCTAGAACTCCTCAACAAAATGGTATAGTAGAAAGGAAGAATCATACATTGCAAGAGATGGCCAGAACCATGCTTAACAAAAATAATTTACCACAACATTTTTGGGCTGAAGCCGTTAATACCACTTGCTACATTGTAAATAAAGTTTTGATTAATCGTAAAAAATCTAAACCTCCTTACGAGTTTTGGAAAAATAGAATTCTCAATATTAGTTACTTTAAAGTTTTCGGTTTCAAATGTTTTATTTTGAATACAAAAGATAATTTGGGAAAGTTCGATTCAAAATCCGATATTGGTATTTTTCTAGGATATTCATCAACTAGCAAAGCTTATAGAGTTTTTAACAAAATAACTCTAGTTGTAGAATCCATGCATGTCACATTTGATGAGACTAACTCACTTGATTGTGAGAAAGATATTGATGATGATGTAGGTTTGGAAGCTCCATTTGAACAAATAAATATTCAAGACCAAAACAAGAGAATACCTAATGAAGAACAAATGAAGGAGTCCAACGTTCAAGAAAGTGAAGAAAAATCAATCGAGTCTCAAAGTGATCCTCTGCTACCAAAGGAATGGAAGTTTGTTACATCTTATCCAAAGAAATAAATAGTAGGCAATCCATCCAAAGGTATCACCACTAGAATCTCTCTTCGACACCATCTTTGTAGTTGTGCATTCATTTCGCAAATTGAACCTAAAAATTTTAAAGAAGCCGAGTTTGATGAATTTTGGATACTAACAATGCAAGAAGAACTAAATAAATTTGAAAGAAATCATGTTTGAAATTTAGTTGCTAGACCAAATTATCAAACTGTAATTGGTAAAAAATGGGTTATTAGAAATAAACGGGATGAAAATGGAATAATTGTGCGTAACAAGGCTAGATTGGTGACCCAATGTTACAATCAAGAATAAGGCATCGATTATAAGGAAACATTTGCACCGGTTTCTAGATTAGAATCTATTCGCATGCTTCTTCCTATTGTTTGCCATAAAAGTTTCACTCTTTATCAAATGGATGTTAAAAGTGCATTTCTAAATGGTTTTATTGAGCATCCTCCCGGTTTTAAAGATCATAAATATCCGAACCATGTTTTTAAACATAGAAAAGCTCTTTACGGTCTAAAACAAGCACCTAGAGCTTTATATGAACTATTGAGCAAATTTTTACTTTCAAATGGATTCTTGATTGGAAAAGTGGATACTATACTTTTTGTTAAAACTCATAAGGAGGACATGCTTATTTTTCAAATTTATGTAGATGACATTATTTTTGGTGCAACTAAGATGTGTCTTTGTAAAGAATTTTCAAAAAACTTGAGCATAGAATTTGAAATGGGTATGATGGGAAAACTTAAATTCTGTCTTGGACTTCAAATTAAACAAACATATGATGGAATATTCATAAGTCAAAATAGTACATATTAGACGTGCTAAAGAAGTTCATAACGGATGACCTAAAGCATATGAACACTTGGATAAGCACATCGGTAAAGTTTGACAAAGATGATCAAGGCACTCCCGTTGACGTCACTAACTATTGAGGTATGTTCGGATTCCTTCTATATTTAATTTCTAGCAGATCGGATATTATGTTAAGTGTATGTTTTTCAATCTAATCCTAAGGACTCCCATCTTAAAGCCGTGAAAAGAATATTTAGATATCTTAGTGGGGCTCGAACCTTAGGACTTTAGTATCCAAAAGAACTCACATTGACCTACTTGGTTATTCGGATGTCGATTGGGCCGAATGCCAAATTGATCGAAAAAGTACTAGCGAGGCATGTCACTTTTTAGGTTTCGCACCTATATTATGGTTTAATAAGAAACAAAACTATGCGGCATTATCTACAGCTGAAGCCGAATATATCTCGACTGTAGTTGTCGTGTACAAGTGCTATGGATGAAACAAACTCTTAATGATTATCACTTATCTTACGATCATGTTCTTATTATGTGTGATAACACTAGTGCCGTCAACTTGTCCAAAAATCCCATTTTGCACTCTCGAACTAAACATATTGAAATAAGACATCATTTTCTTAGAGATCATGTTCAAAAGGGTGACATCACACTGGAATTTATTGACACGGAAAACCAATTGGCCGACATCTTCACCAAACCTCTTGTACACGATCGTTTCACTCTCATTAGAAGAGGTTTGGCATTACTGATGAATTTGAAGTACATGATTAAAATAATATGCCCTTACATGTTAATTCATGTACATCATATTAGAATGTTATATCATTTAAAAAAAGCCAGACGAAGTCCAGTCAACCGGAAAAATAGTTTTTAAAAATAGTGGGAGTTCGGTGGGCTGGACTGTCTGTTTTTAACCCCTCCCGTCTCCTCTTTTTCTCATTTTTTTTCATTCTTATTTCTCACTTTTCCTTTTCCCCTCCATTGATTCACCTTCAATCTCACCAAATCCTAATTTAATCCTCTATATCTCCTCAAGATTTCAAAAACCGTTCACTTCTTCTCCTCCAAAATCTTAAAATCCCCATTTTTCTTCCACTACAATTTTATTTTTCTCACTATTTCGGTCGACCACCTCTTTAGCCAAATTTTTTCGTTCTTCATCATGCCACGAGTCAAAATTTCGAGTAAGAAGCCAAGGAAGGAGGACAAACCCAAGGTACCGGAAAACCACTTTGATAAATCACCTATCCTTATAGGTAAAACTGTAGATTTTGCAAGTTTTACTCTTCAAGCACCTAAACTTCATATTGAAGAAACTTTCTTAGGCATGAGTTGGGTCTCTATTTCATCTATGGAAGAATATGCATATCTTAAGCTCATGAGATATTTTTACAAAAACATGATATATATACTCCTAGTACGAGTAGCATTTCTTGTTTTCTGAAAGGAAAACGTTTTACGATAACTAAAACTCTTATACATTCTTCTTAAGTTAGAAGAATGTGCGAACCAAGTTTTTTTTCATATGGCTTACCCACGGTGTGAAAATTACAATCCTATCATTGCATGTCGGAGAATAACTGGAAAAGACTTTGAACATCCGATAAAACTTAGTTCCCACTAACTCACCTTACCTTGTAAAGTCTTAGACCTTATCATTGCGGACATTATCCTCCCTAGGAAATATCATCTTGATGAAGTTACTCAATTCGACCTATTCATTCTTGATTCCTTTCTAGTCGGACGAAAATTGGATTTTCCAACAATTGACATTGGTCACATGAGAATCATCCACTCCGCTACTCGCATCAATGATTTACCCTACGGCATGCTCCTCACTAAGATTTTTAAATATTTTTAAATCCCTCAAAATGGTGAGGTCTTCGACTCACTCCGGACCATCGGTACTATCAATATTTACACTTTTAAGTGCATGAAAATTGTCAAGGAACATAGGCAATGGGTAGCCCGTACTAAGGGATTTGATCCGAACTCTGGACCTTCGACTTTAACTCTCCAAGGAGTTGAAGATGATTGTGAGGATGACATACCATAGGTTCCTAGTTCTCCTCATGACATCCCGGGATCGAGTGCTCCACCACCTTCTGGTAGCTTTACTTTTACCAAGGATCGCTACAATATCCTCAACAGTTCAAGCGGTTATATTGGTCATTACCTTCTTGTAACGACCATCGCTACAAGCAGTTATATTGGTCATTACCTCAGACCCTGCAATTTATTTTCTTGAACTTTAGGTCATTACCTCAGTTCCTACTATTTGTTGATTATTCGAGAACTTGTGCTTGTGGTGGTGTTCGTTGGGGGATTGTGTCCCATTTGATTGAGATCGATTATTTCTCGAGCCATTGAGAAAAGAGGACGAACGGTAAAAGGCAAGAGTGGTGAGCTCAATATCGGGTAAAATCCAATTTCAAGTGTGACACAAGTGCAAACACATGAGGTAAACTATTTTGCTTTCTTTTATTCATCTTCATTTAATTCTGTTCTTTAATTATTTGCAAAAAAAAAGGAGATGTGAGTAAAGGTAAGGAAAAAACAGTGCCGAAGGTGTTTTATGCAGAGTTTATGGATAGTATGCAGGCTATACACCACAAGTTTGATCAATTATGTTTGGCGGTTGAACGTATTTGTGGCAATGTAGTTAAGCATGAAACTTTGATTGGGAGTCAACAACGAGGGATGCCCCAAAAGGTTCCTTGTGGGGATAAAGGAGATAGGCGAAGACGGAATCTTATGGCTAAATTTGATGGGAAAGATGGGGCAGTGAGCGTATGAAGTGATGATAATTATTTGGAAGATGACATGGGATGAATGAGGAATAGATGAGGTTTGATTGAGGGATTGATAGAGATTTGGGGAGCATCAAATTGAATATTCAAGCTTTTCAAGGTCGGAGTGACCCTAAAGCTTACTTAGAGTGAGAAAAGAAGGTGGAATTGGTGTTTGATTGCCATAATTACTCGAAGGAGAAGAAATTGAAGTTAGCAGTAGTGGAGTTCACTGATTATGTAATTATTTGGTGGGATCAGTTGTTGACAAGCCGTAGGAGGAATTTGGATAGGCCGATTGAGACGTGGGGAGAGTTGAAGGCTTGTATGAGAAAACGATTTGTACCGGGACATTATCACCGGGATCTTCATATTAAATTACAAACTCTTTCTCAGAGGCCTACGAGTGTGGAAGATTACTTTAAGGAGATGCAAGTGGCGATGATTAGAGCAAACGTAGAGGAGGATCGGGAGGCCACCATTGCTAGGTTTCTGAATGGGTTGAATAGGGATATTGCTTACATAGTAGAGTTACAGCACTATGTGGAGTTGGAGGACTTGGTGCACGTGGCTATGAAGGTGGGGTGGCAACTCAGACGAAAATGGGTAGCTAAGTTTACTACGGAACCCAAATGGAGTAGTGGTGATAGGAATGATCGGGTGGAGACCAGGAGAAAGGTTGAAGTACCTAAGGTTAAGGATGAGGTAAATAAAAATAGACAAAACATTGAAAATCAAGCAAGTAGGTCTAGGGATATTAAATGTTTCAAATGTTTGGGTCCGGGGTATATAGCTTCACAGTGTCCAAACCGACGTGTGATGATTCTTCGAGAAAATAGAGAGATTGAGTCGGATGATGGGAGTGGGAGTGACAATATGCCTAAGTTGGAGGATGTTAAAGGTGAAACTTGTGTAGAGTACCCGATTGCCGAGTCATTAGTGGTGATGTGTGCTTTTACTACACAAATGAAGGTGGACAATGAGAAGTGGAAACGGGAGAATTTGTTTCACACTAGGTGTCACATTAGAAATAAGGTTTACAATTTGATTATAGACAGTGGGAGGTGTATAAACGTGGCTAGCATGACCCTTGTAGAGGAGTTGGAATTACCTCTTATGAGGCATCCTCAGCCATACAAATTGGAGTAGCTGAATAATTGTGGGAAAATACGGTTTACCAAGAGGGCCTTGGTGAATTTCAGCATTGGGCGGTATAATGATGAGGTATTGTGTGATGTGGTTCTAATGCATGCGGGACATCTCTTATTGGATAGGCCATGGCAGTATGATAGAAGAGTGAAGCACGAAGGATTCACAAATCGATACAACTTTGTGAGGATGGCAAAGTCATTACGCTTGTACCATTGACACCACAGCATGTCCATGAAGACCAACTAAAATTGAAAAGTGAGCGAGAAAATATAAATAAAGAATGGAAAAATGAGAGCAAGAGAGAATAAAGTAAGGTGGTTGAGAGTGGGAAGAAAATAGTAGAGCCACATGAGAGAAAAGAGAGCGAAAAGCCGGATAGGAGAGGAAATTCCAAAGTGAGCTTATATGCGAGAAAAGTCGAGTGTGAAAGAGCTTTAGCGAGAACTAACAATCCCCTCCCAAATTTGGATAATTCTCTTTTGCGGGATTTCAAGGAATTATTCCATGACAGAATAATTCGTGGTGCACCATACATTGACTCTCCACTTGATGTAAATCACGTGGAAAATTTGGTGAGTGACAAGGAGGATGGATGTAACCACGCTATGGTAACGTATCAAATTCCTATACCTAGGTTAGACTATGAGCTTGCATGTACAGGAACTTTCTTTCTTTTTATGATATGCACTTATTACATCACAACATTCTAGCATGTCAAATAGAGTTAATTGAATATAATAGGCAATTAGGGTACATTATGGGTGATTGGGTGTATGAATGCATTTACTTTAATCACGATAATCTTACATGTCTTAGGATGGATTTATGGAGTGTGTTAGGGGTAAGTTTAATGTCTACTAATCCCGTCCCACATTCTAATTTCACAAGTGGTTCTAATTCACAAGTTCGGTTCAATTTAATGTTTTCATCTGTTGGTGTTAGTGTTGGATTTTGTGATACACAGGTGAATATACGTACGAGACGGGTACGCACTCTGAAGAGAACCAAATTACATCCCAAGGGAGATAGACAATGCCATTCCATTACTTTGATTGAGAATGAAGGCTACAGTTTCCTTCTGATGGGTAAGTCTGTAATATTTAACATTTTTAAGGTTGCTAATGTTGCTTCGTTTGATGTAGGTTCGGATTCGAGTTCGAATCCTTTCGAAGAGAGAGGGGGTGATATAATCCGGGCAATCACTTGGTCGGGTCACATGAGTTAAGGGTTCAAGTAATGGAGTTCAGATGGGTGAAGTGACAAGCTAATGGTCAAGTTTCGTGAAGGGTTTGGAAAGAAAACGAGTAACGTTAATTAAAATGGGCATAAATCTCAGCTTGGATGTCAAATTTTTTCCCATGAGTACAATTCGGAATCGTCACGAAATTATGTACAAGGCTACACGAGCACATGGTACTTTTCGACTTGTAGTCGCACAAAAACATGCCGAGAACAAGTTGGCAGAAAATAGGGTTAATTACCCTAATAGTCACTGAACTTTACCGAAAGTTTCCACCAGGTCACTGAACTTTAAAAATTACGTGGTTAGTCACTAAACTTTCAAAACTGCAACATCATCCATCACTGAACTTTAAAAATTATCCCATTCGTCACTGAACTTTGCAAAACATTTCCCATCTGGTTCCTTAATCAGTGACCAATGGAAAACTTTTTACGGAGTTCAGTGACCCCGTAGAAATCTTTTGCAAAATTTAGTGATGAATGGAGTGATTTTTAAAGTTCAGTGATGGATTGGGTTGCTGTTTCGAAAGTTCAGTGACTAACCACGTAGTTTTTAAAGTTCAGTGACCTAGTGGAAACTTTCGGTAAAGTTCAGTGACTATTGGGGTAGTTAACTCCAGAAAATAGTATAACCATGCGACTGTATGGAAATACACCATACGGCCGCATGGTACAAAAGGAGGCCGAATTTTTCAATTTTTTCGGGTTTCCTAGTTTGACTTAAATACCATCTTTTTAACATATTTTGTGATCTATTTGAATTCAGCACGAGATTATCTAGCTAAAATTGGATTTTTTTTCGTAGTTTCATATAAATGGAATCTTATTATTCATTGTAAGGGGACTTTCGAATATTTGAGAGAATTAAATTAAATTTGAGAGTTTTGTTCCACCATGTTCTTGGTGGTCTAAAGTTCTAACTTGAATTTATCAAAAGGTTTCGCAATCTTTTTGTGGCGTTCCCACTTTACAGGTTCTTGTTTCGGGTAATCAACGGGTCAGATTTCTTACACGTAATCTCAGTTCTTGATACGGGTCGAACAACTGGTCGGGTTGATCTTTGCACGACGTGATTTCTAGCTTTTTTAGGTTGGTTCCATCTTGTTCGTGGGTTCCCAAGATCAATTTTTGGTTGGGTTCACATCAAATTGATTATAATCTTTCAACGCGTACAAAGGAAAATTGATCAATGGTCGTCAAAAGATCAAAAGCTATCATCACAAATCAGACTCTTGAAGAAAGTCAAGATCGAAGCCACATTCAAGAAATTAAGAGCCAAACTTTGGAGCAAGATCAAATACTTGTTTTCTTAGCTAAGAATGTGATGGTACTAAGACCTTGATATATGGCATGAATGACAATAGCTTAGAATCGTTACATGCTTTGAAAACAACTTAGTGCATTAAAAGCGATTCGAATACAATGATTTGATCAAGTGAAAAATGACTTTTAAAAATAACTTTTAGACTTGTAAAATATTTTTTATCTTGAAAAGTTAGTAAAAAATGCTCTCCAAAAGACCATACTTTTCAAAACTCTCAAAGCAGAACAAACGACGTCAAAAAGAAGACCGTCAAACTGTTGGTCGACCGGACTTCTCCAACAGTCCAAAATTTGACCATTCTGACTTCTATTTTTTCATGTACAAGCAGTTATATTGGTCATTCAAAAATTGGCGGTCAACTGGACTTGTCATCCGGTTTGACAAAAAAATTGACGTTTTTCACTTTTATAAATCCCAACTTACTTGTCATTTATTATAACTTTTTAAGAGCATTCAATTGAGATTCTTTTGAGTTAAAATTGCATTGTTTTCTCATTTTATTTATTATTGTCAAATCATTTTTGTTTTGAAAAACTTTTGATTGATCTCAACTCTGAAAATCATTTCATTCATCGAAGATTTTCAAATCTAACACTTGAGCTTTATTCATTGTTATCTATTAAAGTGTTAGCCTACTTCTCTTTTTGTACTGAACTTTGAATTTATCATTCATTAAGAAGAGAAGATTTCATTTGTAAATTTATTTGAATTGTGGGCCGTGTTGAGGTTCCGGAAAGCTTAACGTTGTAAAAAGATCGGTGAAGCTTGTTTGTAAGTCATCAAAAGTTTTGTAAAGGGTTGGATTGCACCATAAATCAATCAATATGGTGAAAAAGACCTTGCTCGTGATGGAGAGTTTGGTAACGAGGGACATAGATCGTGTTTGTGATCGAATCTCCATAACTACATCATTTGCATTCTCTTTCCTTTTACTTACCGTCTTTATATTACTCAAATTACTCGTGCTTAATTATCTCTGTATTTGTGCATATTTGTTGAATGGTTATAACTGCTAATATATTGTTTTAAGACTTGAATTTATTTTAGAAAAAGTAATGAAAATCAATTCATCCCCCCTCTTGGTTAGCTATTCGTGGGCTTTCAATACACACTGCTTTACTGATTCTCATAACAACATTGAAGTTGTTATAAATTAATTAAACGACATAGAAGTTGTTTCTATTAAAAAAAACTTGCACCACACCACTCAAAGAAACTATGGGAACATTTGTGTTCCTACAGTTGTCTAGTACCTTCGAATTATTTCGACATAAAAAGTGTCTCTATTCACACTTTCTAAGCAGTTCGAGCGTTATTTTCCCCTTTGCTACGTATGTTAGAAGCATATCGGTGGCCGTGGATGGTTGAATCATTGTTTTTAACAGAAACAATATAATATCGTTTTATATAAACTAAAACGATATATTGTTTTACTCATAATTTAAACTGAATCAATATCAATGTCGTCAGAATTGTACTAAAATGATATGTACTTTGTTCCTATGACACAAAGTATTTAATATCATTCCAGTACAAGTGCACTTATTCTAATGATGACATTGAACCAATGCAAAACGATTTAGATATCGTTTCAGTATCAAATGCACGCTACTTCATTGATTTTCGTAACCACATAGAAGTCGTTATGACTATACATAATAGCATCTAAGTCGTTCTTCATACAGGGTGTGCTCCCAGTATACACTAAGGCAGGAGCTCTCTGCAGGCTTAGGTGCGTTTTTGGATGACTTTTACTTTCTCTTCAATCAAGTCTTCCAAGTAATTGCATCCCGGGTCCTTCCACTATATAGATGTCATTTTTCATATCAAACGACAATGAAAGCTTTGTAGTGTCAAACCCATAAAATAACGTAATGACATTCATAACGTTTCAAAACAAATTTGACGAGTTTGAACTCGTTTTAGTTGAAAAAGTAATTAAAATGACATATATGTCATTTCTTTTCATGGCAAACGACAACTATATCGTTGTAGTGTCAAACACACGAAATGATATAACGACATCCATATCATTTCAGTGCAAATTTGACAATTTCGAAATCGTTATAGTTCAAATAATAGCTATAATGACATTGATATTATTTCTTTTCATGTCAAACGACAATTATATTGTTGTAGTGTCAAATACACGAAATAGTACAACGACATACATACAGTTTCAATGCAAATTTGACGAGTTCGAAATCGTTACAGTTCAAATAATAATTACAACAATATATATATATATATATATATATATATATATATATCATTTCTTTTTAAGTAAAAATGATAACTATATCGTTCCAGCTAAAATTGTAACTAAAACGACATATATATCATTTCTTTTCATATCAAATGACAATGATATCTTTCTACTGTCAAACCCACGAAATAATATAACGAGTCTATATCGTTTCAGAATAAATTTGATGAGTTTAAACTTGTTTCAGTTGAAAATGTAATTAAAATGACATATATGTGGTTTCTTTTCATGGCAAACGACAACTATATCGTTGTAATGTCACACACAAAATGACATAACGACATCCATATTGTTTCTGTACAAATTTAATGAGTTCGAAATCATTACAGTTCAAATGATAACTACAACGGCATTTATATCGTTTCTTTTCATATAAAACGACAGGTATATCGTTATGCTTAAAAATGACGATTCGAACGTCCACGATCATTTGACATACCTTCAACATATGTGTTACACCATAAATTATCCTATTGGGCTCGAACTTAGCCTATCCTACCAGGCCCATTATCCAGCCGGCCCATTAAGTCCCCGAGCCCATTTACATTTCACTTCCCTATATATATGAGTGACCTATTTCATTTAAGGTATGATTTCTAACCCTATCCAAGTTCCCCTTCCCGCCTCTTGTACTTATATTTCCCTCGTTCGGCAGTTGACTTGACCGTCGGAGTGCGAATGGTCGCCGGACCTTTTTCTCGGTCGGCGGCCTTTTGCCTCCTAACGGGGTGTTCAGTGTGCAGGTGGTGTCCACGTGGAGGGGACGTGACAGGGATTCTGTTCGACCATTTTTTGAGGTCAACAGATTGGCGCTGTCTATGGAAAACGTGACATTAACCATGTTTTACCACGTACCAAAAGGTCACCGGAAAATGAAAAATTTTCCGGTCAGTGTTCTGTTGGAAATAGAGCAAAGACAGTAGCCGGAGTGGAAAAAAATAAATTTCCAAGCAGTTTGTTCCACCAAAAAATGGCAAGGTCATCCAACAAGATATGAAGAAAACAGCCAACTAAAAGGAGCGAAAATAAGTCACTGGAAAGGAAAAGATCTTGACTATCAAATGCAATTTTGAAGATTTCAATTCGGATTCCACTAAAATGGAGAAAGATGACATTTTAGCAAAGTGAAAAGTATCCTTCTGGTTCGGTGTTCAAGATAAAGGGAACCTTGCTCATGATTTGTAGCTGATCCATTACATTACATTCAAAACTCATTCATTTGGGACAAGAAATCCACTCCTTGTGAACTCTAAATTTATGGTCCTGCTTCTTCTTAGAGATTCAGAAAATCAAGCTTAAAGGATAAATATTCTTTGATTGTTGCCTCAGAGAAAAAGTGAAACGCATCACTCACGTAGCTGCCCAAAAATCTGAAAGTGTTGCAAGTGTTATTCATTCTTGAACAAAGAATTTCGTACGAGCTTCTGGAAAAATATTCAGACCTGAAATGGTGCTCGAATGGTTGCCTGAGCAAAAATGAAGGCTCCAGCCGAATCCTTTGAACACTGGATAGGATAACGTCTCCGGCGGCCCCTTCCGATGTCGATCCTCAAAAACCGCTGGAAAAGCTACAGTTCTACCGACCAGTTTCTTTCCATTGTTCTTGGGTTTGTCCACTCATTACAGCAAGAGGTATGTCAAGCATTAATTGTGGAATTAATTGTGGAAGTGACCTAATCATTTTCTCTACAACTCTAGTGTATAGACTAGACTTTTAGGTTGAATAATGTGCATTTGGGCTGCCACATATTGTTCCTACCTCTTTGCCAGACGAGTCAACTATGCATTTGGGCTACTACAACTTATTCCATTTAAAAGTTTTTAAATGTTAATTGGACCTAGGATTTATTTTCATTGGGCCTCTGAGCCCAACGCATTTGACCCCATTTTGTATTTCAATTTCCTAGTGCCATCTTCATCTTGGGCTTCATTGGCCCCTTTTGGGTCTAAAATGTTGTTTAGGCCCTTTTTGATATTTAAAATGGTAATATATCCGGGCTGTTGCCATATATTCTCTCTCCAAAGTTCATCAACTTTACTTGGCTTCATAGATATTGTTTGGCAGTGGACCAAGTTTTCAATGCTATATTTCACGTGGAAAAAGCTACCCAGCCTACTGCCAACATTTTTTGGAAAAGGCATAAAAATATTATATATCTTGGTCTTCAACCTGGGAAGTGTTCTAAATTCAAAAATGGAAGAAACCAATTAAGATGATTTAATTCCAATTCAAGGATTTTGGGGTAGCAAAATCATCATCTTGCTAGTTATAAAACAATTTTCCATGTTGCGGAATAATTATTTTTGAGAAATTTCAAGAAATGCATGGTTGATTTAATTTTTGTAAATGAGTTGTTATCCTTTTATTGCCCCCTATATATATTGAAAATGGCCCGTGGCACGCACCATGTATTTGGTAAAAATGTCCAGCTCGAATTTCTCTTATTCAAAGCCCCTTTTGATGATCACCTCTATTATCCGAGGCTTTATACTTGTGGATTTCTTATTATTGAAGACTACATTTTTTAAGTCTTTGTTCCTTGAAAAAAGGAAAAGGCAAATCGTCAGATGCTCATTCCTGATTTCGCGAGATGTTTATCCCTCGCTTCTCACTATCGTTGAGCCGAACCATAAGCCTTCGTCATTCCGAGGCTAGTTTATAAGACTCCGATAGTTCGACTATTCGTGGGATGTCTGTTCCTCGCTTCGCCAGATGCTTATTCCTGGGCTCGCGAGATGTTTATTCCTCGCTTCGCCAGATGTTTATTCCTGGCCTTGCGAGATGTTGCCTCGCGAGTTGATTATTCCTCGCTTCGCCAGATGCTTAATCCTGGCCTCGCGAGATGTTGATTCCTCGCTCCTCACTATCGTTGAGCCGAACCGTAAGCCTTCGTCATTCCGATGCTAGTTTATAAGACTCCGATAGTTCGACTATTCGCGAGATGCTTATTCCTCGCCTCGTCAGATGCTTATTTCTCGCCTCGCGAGATGTTTATTCCTCGCTTCTCCAGATGTTTATTCCTGACCTCGCGAGATGATTATTCCTCGCCTCGCCAGATGCTTATTCCTGGCCTCACGAGATGTTTATTCCTCGCTTCGCCAGATGTTTATTCCTGGCCTCGCGAGATAATTATTCCTCGCTTCGCCAGATGCTTATTCCTAGCCTCGCGAGATGCTTATTCCTCGCTTCGCTAGATGTTTATTCCTGGCCTCGCGAGATGATTATTCCTCGCTTCGCCAGATGCTTATTCCTGGCCTCGCGAGATGCTTATTCCTCGCTTCACCAGATGTTTATTCCTGGCCTCGCGAGATGTTTATTCCTCGCTTCGCCAGAGGCTCATTCCTGGCCTCGTGAGATACTTATTCCTCGCTTCGCGAGATGTTTATTCCTAGCTTCGCGAGATGTTTATTCCTTGCTTCGCCAGATGTTTATTCCTGGCCTCGCGAGATTATTATTCCTCGCTTCGCCAGATGCTTATTCCTGGCCTCGCGAGATACTTAGTCCTCGCTTCGCCAGATGTTTATTCCTGGCCTCGCGAGATGTTTATTCCTCGCTTCGCCAGAGGCTCATTCCTGGCCTCGCGAGATGCTTATTCCTCGCTTCGCCAGATGTTTATTCCTGGCTTCGCGAGATGTTTATTCCTCGCTTCGTCAGATGCTTATTCCTGGCCTCGTGAGATGTCGCTTCACCGGATGTTTATTCCTGACCTCGCGAGATGATTATTCCTCGCTTCGCCGATTCTTATTCCTGGCATCACGAGATGTTTATTCCTCGCTTCACCAGATGTTTATTCCTGGCCTCGCGAGATGATTATTCATCGCTTCCTCAGATGCTCATTCCTGGCTTCGCGGCTTCGCGAGATGTTTATTCCTCGCTTCGCCAGATTCTTATTCCTGGCCTCGCGAGATGTTTATTCCTTGCTTCGCCTGATGCTCATTCCTGGCTTCGCGAGATGTTTATTCCTCGCTTCGCCAGATGCTCATTCCTGGCTTCGCGAAATGTTTATTCCTCGCTTCGCCAGATGCTCATTCCTGGCTTCACGAGATGTTTATTCCTCGCCTCTCACTATCGTTGAGCCTAACTGTAAGACCTCGTCATTCCTAAGCCAGTTTATAAGACTCCGATAGGTCGAGACTTTATTAGCGGGATGTTTATTCCCCACTTCGCCAGACGCTTATCCCTGGTCGAAGACCATAAAGCTTCAAGTTGATATTGATTCTGTGCAAATTGAGAGAATTGAAGATATACCTTTCCTAGATGAGAATGGCTCTGTTATCTTTGATGAAGATGGGAAGCCTCTTTTACATACTAATGGAACATGCTACATCTCTAAAAATCTAGCCATGCAGTGTTCGAAAGGTCCCTGCGGAGCTAAATATATGAAGGATGATGATTTTCTGAAGATTCATGATTTTAAGGATGTATCATGTCAACAAAAAGGGACGAAAGTTGGGAAAATGGAACCGCCTTTAGTGATGCAAGTTAGGTTGTTCTACAATAGTTGTGCTGCTAAGGGAACTCTTCTCGTAAATAAGAAGAGGAACATCATCTTGAAGTCCTCGTTCCTTGAATAAAGGAAGAGACGACATATTTTATGGGTACTCGCCCCTTGAATAAATGAAGATGCAATATTTTGAAGTCCTCATTCCTTGAAAGAGGAAGAGACAAACCGCCTCTTCAGATGTTTATTCATAGTCTCGCGAGATGGTTATTCCTCGTCTCTTACTATCGTCGAGCTTAACTGTAAGCCCTCGTCATTTAGAGGCCAGTTGATAAGACTCCGATAGTTCGGCTATTCGCGGGATGTCTTTTCCCCGCTTTGCCAGTAGCTCATTCCTGGCTTCGCGAGATGTTTATCCCTCGCTTCTCACTATCGTCGAGCCGAACCGTAAGTCCTCTTCATTCCGAGGCCAGTTTATACGACTCCGATAGTTCGACTATTCGCGGGATGTCTATCCCCCGCTTCGCCAGTTGCTTATTCTTGACTTCGCGAGATGTTTATCCCTCGCTTCTCACTATCGTCGAGCCGAGCCGTAAGTCATCTTCATTCCGAGGCCAGTTTATACGACTCCGATAGTTCGACTATTCGCAGGATGTCTATCCCCCACTTCGCCAGTTGCTTATTCTTGGCTTCGCGAGATGTTTATCCCTCGCTTCTCACTATCGTCGAGCCGAATCGTAAGTCCTCTTCATTTCGAGGCCAGTTTATATCTGCAAAGGTGCATACGCCCCCATGGGCGGGGCCACCTCAAGGATGTCCACTTTATCAGGGGAGGTGCGGGTGCCATTTTTGGTGAAGCGGATCTACAGTGTTCTCACACTGCCTTCCATTGCTGGATCAGACACCATGGAAGATGCCCTTGCGAAGGTGCATACGCCCCCATGGGCGGGGCCACCTCAAGGATGTCCACTTCATCAGGGGAGGTGCGGGTGCCATTTCTGGTGAAGCGGATCTACAGTGTTCTCACACTGCCTTCCATTGCTGGATCAGACACCATGGAAGATGCCCTTGCGAAGGTGCATACGCTCCCATGGGCGGGGCCACCTCAAGGATGTCCACTTCATCAGGAGAGGTGTGGGTGCCACTTCTGGTGAAGCGGATCTACAGTGTTCTCACACTATGCCTTCCATTGTTGGATCAGACACCATGGAAGATGCCCTTGCGAAGGTGCATACGCCCCCATGGGCGGGGCCACCTCAAGGATGTCCACTTCATCAGGAGAGGTGCGGGTGCCACTTCTGGTGAAGCGGATCAGCAGTGTTCTCACACTCCTTCTTTCTACTTCTTAGGCTAGGACTTCACTTCTGTAACTACTCTTTTGAGAGCTGTCAGTACTTATCACTTCGTCCTTTGGTCGGGACTTTGCTTCTACAACATCGATTCGCCTCGACTGCTTGTATTCAGAGTCTCGCCTCTGCATCGGCTTATTACAGCTGCTTATTTCAGAGTATCGCCTCGACTACTTATCTTCAAAGTATTGCCTCTGCTGCTTGTATTCAAAGTCTCGCCTCTGCATCGGCTTATTACAGCTGCTTATTTCAGAGTATCGCCTCGACTACTTATCTTCAGAGTATTGCCTCTGCTGCTTGTATTCAAAGTCTCGCCTCTGCATTGGCTTATTACAGCTACTTATTTCAGAGTATCGCCTCGACTGCTTATCTTCAGAGTATTACCTCTGTTGCTTGTATTCAGAGTCTCGCCTCTGTATCGGCTTATCACAGCTACTTATCTTCAGATCATCACCTCTACTGCTTATATCTGGAGTCTCACCCCTGCATGAGCTTTATTACAGCTACTTATCTTCGTAGTGTCGAGTTGCCTATCTTTCAGTGGTTTATATCCCAACTCGACCCGTATATAAATATTCATACCGAGACTTAGGAGAACTGTTGTGATACTGATATCTTAGTATCATTACATTATTATTGCCAGCATATGCATTATATTGTTACTGTCGAGAGCGTGTTTCACATCACTGCTAGCATGTCATGCCACTATTTTCAATACAGTCATTGCGCATGCTACGTTATCTACATTGGCAATACTGTTATACTAAAATGTGCTAGCATACGACCTGCTATGATACATGATAGACTCTCTGCATATTATATCTTGGAGAAATTTAATATGTCATTATTCACCTTATCGTCATGAGTAATTTGAGGGCAAATGGACCCCGAAGTTTATTTAGTATATGTGCTGTGGATATATTGTGTTACATTACAGGTTGGTTTAGTCCATATTACAGAGGAGATGCTGCCGAAATTTCGACAAATTATATGCAATATTTACCTTTCGAGGCAACTCGTAAGCCCTCGCTTATTCAGGCTAACATGCATATTTTCGAGGCAGTTCGTCAGTCCTCGCCCATCGGAGCTACTTATATTTCTGAGGCAATCTGTAAGATTTCGACTACTTGATAATTTATATTTCAAGTCCGACTCGCACATGAATGTACAACTCAGACTTGGGGGACTGTTGTTACACCATAAATTATCCTATTGGGCTCGAACTTAGCCTATCCTACCAAGCCCATTATCCAGCCGGCCCATTAGGTCCCCGAGCCCATTTACATTTCACTTCTCTATATATATGAGTGACCTATTTCATTTAAGGTATGATTTCTAACCCTATCCAAGTTCCACTTCCCGCCTCTTGTACTTATATTTCCCTCGTTCGGCAGTTGACTTGACCGTCGGAGTGCGAACAGTCGTCGGACCTTTTTCTCGGTCGGCGGCCTTTTGCCTCCTAACAGGGTGTTCAGTGTGCAGGTGGTGTCCACGTGGAGGGGACGTGGCAGGGATTCTGTTCGACCATTTTTTGAGGTCAACAATATGTATCTTGATCAAAAGAGGGCATTAAGTGGGTTGATAGCACTCGAATAGCTCATAAAGAGTGAACGGAGATAATTTCTTTCTATTGAAACAACTCAAAGGTGGTAGACAACTATGAAACACAAACGTTCCCATTGTTTCTGTTGAGTGAGATCAAGCTCGCTTAATGACCTACTTTTATCGTCCTACATACGACGAATGTATGTCGGGTGATCGTGGACACTCGAATCGTCATTTTTTAGCATAACAATATAGTGTTCATTGTACATGAAAAGAAACTATATAAATGACATTGTAGTTATTATTTGAATTGTAATGATTTCGAACTCAACAAATTTGCACTTAAACGATATGGATGTCATTATGTCATTTCATGTGTTTGACACTACAACGATATAGTTGTCATTTTCCATGAAAAAAAAGACGTATATGTCGTTTTAATTTCGTTTTCAACTTAAACGAGTTCAAACTTGTCAAAATTGTTCTGAAAAGATATAGCGATCGTTACGTTATTTCATGGGTTTGACAGTACAAAGATATCATTGTCATTTGATATAAAAAGAAACGATATCTATCGTGTTTTATTTACTATTTTAGCTGGAACGATATAGTTATCATTTTTACTTGAAAAGAAATGACATAAATGTCGTTGTAATTATTATTTGAAATGTAACAATTTCAAAGTCGCCAAATTTGCACTGAAACGATATGGATGTCGTTATGATATTTCATGTGTTTGATATTACAACGATATAGTTGTCGTTTGCCATGAAAAGAAATGACACATTTAATTACGTTTTCAACTTAAATGAGTTCAAACTCGTCAAATTTGTTCTGAAACGATATAGAGGTCGTTACGTTATTTTGTAGGTTTGACAGTACAAAGATATCATTGTCATTTGATATAAAAAGAAACGATATCTATCTTGTTTTATTTACTATGTTAGCTGGAACGATATAGTTATCGTTTTTACTTGAAAAGAAATGACATAAATGTCGTTGTAATTATTATTTGAAGTGTAACAATTTCAAAGTCGCCAAATTTGCACGAAGATGATATGGATTTTGTTATGATATTTCATGTGTTTGACACTACAACGATATACTTGTCATTTGCCATGAAAAGAAACGACACATTTAATTACATTTTCAACTGAAACGAGTTCAAACTCGTCAAATTTGTTTTGAAGCGATCGTTACGTTATTTTGTGGGTTTAACACATACAAAGATATCATTGTCGTTTGATATGAAAGAAACAACGTCTATGTCGTTTTAGTTACGATTTTAGCTGAAACGAGTTCAAACTCGTCAAATTTATTTTGAAACGATATGAATATCGTTACTTTATTTCATGGGTTTGACACTACAAATCTTTCAAAAGAAACAACATCTATTTAGTGGAAGAACCCGGGATGCAATTACTTGGAGGACTCAATTGAAGAGAAAGTAAAAGTAATCCAAGAGCGCGCTTAAGCCTGCAGAGATAGCGCGCGCCTATTAGCTACTGAGAGTAAGCAATTATAGAGAGCGCGAGCTTTAGCGTGCATCCAGTATGAAGAACGATTTATATGTCGTTATGTATAGTTATAAAAACTTCTATGTGGTTACGAAAATTAGTGAAGCAATGTGCATTTGATATTAAAACGATATCTGAATCGTTTTTCGTTTCAGGCGATTTCAATATCGTTATGTTAATCAGTACATTTTTGTACTGAAACGACTTCTATATCGTTTTGTGATCCAGTAACATATCAATGTCGTTATTAGAATGAGTGCATTTTTGTACTGGAATGACATTTACATCTATTGTAATGATGTAAACGTCGTTTGCCCTTAAATGACTTTAATTCCATTGATGCAGTACAAAACCATTTTGATGGTACAATGACTATAAAATTTAGTAAATCATTTTGTGCTTCGAATAAGTACAAAATTATAAAACTACAAGTTACGACAATATTACAATCTTAAGTTTCACTACCACCTGCTTAGCCCGTGCAAGTGGATGAGACATGACGTGTTTTCTTGCACCTACTGCACTTACGAAGAGTACGCATCTCTTCGACTGATCTTTTCCTCTTTTTGGCCGGTCGTTCACCATGTTTTCGTGTTAATGATGGAAATACTTCTCTAGCCATCACATGTTTGGGAATTCTCCATTCGACCTCATTTGGCAAAGGTTATACGAATACAGAATATGTTTACTTCCAACAAATATTAGTATCAAAAGGGCTACATATGTTATAGCCGTCATCTCCTTTAAACTTTATGATAGCTCTTGCATGCGCACGAGAACTTGTCAAAATCAAATTTCCTACACGTACAAGTCTTTTCATCCAAGTCCACAAAATGGTGTTCTAAATTGTCACCAACTTGATAAATGTTCGGAGATACATAAATTACCTCCATCCTATTTACTCATTATATTTCATGCACATCTTTTTCTCTAAAGACAGAGTGAGGTGGGCCACACATTTTTTAGCTTCAACATGTCTTTCATAAAACCACCTTTTCAGAAAAGTTTCTCTGCAGACATATACAAACCACTTCACATTATTGTCACAATCAATGATGGTCGGAGCAGTTGGAGCTTTAGACATTATAAGGACAAGTGTTGAAATCTCTATTTTGTACAGCCTTGTATCGACATTCAACAACTCTTTGACTTTATCATATAATTCAACACAAGAAATTGTTTTTTGCAACAAGAATAGGTGTTGTTTTCTCTTTGCCATTCCATGCATATTTCCATTTCCATGCACCTTCAACTAACTGCTCGTATTCAACTGGATAACAAATTGATATCCATACCGTATTCTCGGTGTCCATAACTGTAATTCAACATAAAAAATTTATCAAATTTCAAACATCGTACAGTACTGATAATGATATATATAATGTTATGGATTGCAGAAAATGATATCTAAGTTGTTATGCATAGAAGAAAATCAAATGTGTGTTTTACAGTAGAACAATGAAAATAAAAGTCAAATATGCATTTACCAGCTTACATTTCACTCCAATTAATACAAATAAGGAGTAGTGAGAAAAAGATTGGGAAGTAACATATATCAAATCTCTAATTTAATGATTAACAAATGAGCACCATAAACATATATACAACAATACGAAGAAATGATTCAAAAAAAATGGAGAAAGAAAAAAACTCAAATATTGAAAATTTACAATACTCTCTCTTCTTCTTCAAATGCCCAACAAGAATGTTGCAAGATTTTATTACTCACTTCAACCAAATGAGTGTTCATAAGAATGAGAATGTAGAGCTTAATGTTATATTATGTAGAGAAAATAATGATAAGAAAATGAAAGAGGATTGCATACTTGTAGAGCCGATTCTCGTAGAAGAAGTGGAAGAAGAATTCAATTAGGGATAATAAATGGAAAATGAAATGGGATTTAGGCCAATAATGTCTTTTTCTATACAAGGACATTTTAGTCCTTTACTTTAGGGCAATAATGTCTCTTTATATATAAGGATATTTTAGTCCTTTACAAATTGTATTTTCCATTTTTTATATATTTAGACATTCTAACTAAAAAACATGGATGTTGGACTTTTTAAACAAATATTTGGTTTCACCAAACCTTTTTAATGAAATCTAATTTTTATTAACTGGAATTTTTTTGAGTTGGGTCTTATGTTGGTATGGGTTTATTACTGTGAGCTGAATTTATTAATGGATCTACTAGGGTGGGTTTGATTTCTTAAGAACGGTTGGATTCCTCAAGTTACAAGAATTATGAAATAAAACTTTTTGCAACAGTTATTGAGCGTTGCTAAAAGTAACTAGAATATTCACTTATTAGAATCTTGTGATAGACCCTTTTAGCAATATTTAATTAATGAATGTTGCATCTTACATGTTTCAAAATGCCATTTTGGTTGTAGAATTGAGGAAAACAAATGATAACCAATCAATCAGATTTCGTTCCTGAAAGATGCAAGTGTTGAGATTATCAAATACCAAATGTCGAGAACTATTCTTCAAATGTCAAGAACGTGGTGAAATGTAGATATGATAACCAATCAACCAATCCTTGTTCTTGAAAGATGAAATGTCAACTGTCGATATTATCGAATACTAAATGTCGAGAATAATTTTTAAAATGTCAAGAACGTGATGAAATATAGAGATCAAATTCGAAAACATGTTTGGCTTCTAACGAAAACATTAACTTTGTATCGAAATTTGTGAAGAGCGGAATCAACTTGCAAATTCATTCCTTTATTTTTGTCAAATGAAATTATGTGATTTTCTTCTTTGTTTATGCAAAGATTTTTTTTCACAATTCAATAATGTTAAAGCATGTTTGACATCATCTTACTGTTTTTCCAACCTTCAATTGGTTGTTGCCTACTGAATAATGCAAAAAATGGAACCATTGGATAATAACTTGCACATCATTTTAGCTTCTCGTGGAAGCAACTTCATTGCCTCGCGATGCGTGACTCATTCAAATAAAAAATAAGTTTTTTATTTTTTATTTGTTTTTCTTTCTTTAAGGGTATAATAGACATTTTAGTGTCAATTTTGACCATTTTTGCAGTAGTTATCAAATTTAGGGCTTGTTTGAATCTCATTTTTGAATAGTAGATTAATGGAGAATGTGTAATTAAAAATGAAGGAAAAGTTTTGAATTGTGTGTGATATTATTTTATTGAAAAATGTGCGGTTGAAAAAAAAAGTATTTTGAAAAAAAATGGGGATTAAACAAGGGCTTAAACACATTTCAATTGATAAGCATGCATTCGGATATTTTTAAAAAATTCCCTTTTATATTTTATACTCTTCGAGTCCTAAAATTCCAAAATGGAATAAGAAATATATTTTAGGATCTTATTATTAATTATCTCTCTCACAGGAATGTCTTCTAAATCATCAAGAACTTTAATAAGAGATCAATAAATTTCAAGTGTTTGAATTTTAAAACTTCAATTGCAAATATAGAAGATGCGTGGGAAGTCTCAATTAATGTGGGACTCGAAGAGTGGAGATTATCTAGAGGTTCTTGTGAATAATGTGCTGCAATTCAGCCTATGTTCAGATCCTGTTTATAAATAATCAAATTATTTTTAGTCACATACTTTGAGGGACCTATAAGCATTATTCACTTATCCACAATTTGTATTTATTTATTTATTAATAATTTAAACGGTTTGTATAAGCATTTAAATTTTAAATAAATGTCAAAGTTGCGAACTCAATGAGGCTCGTCTATGCATCATGCATATTATGGTGAAAATGTCTCTTACAGTATATTTAATTGTGCCTAAAAGTTACTTTTTTAAAAGTAGAGGTTTTTTTGGTTGTATTAAAGAGGTAAAGTCGATGCTCCTCCCATTTGAACAAGTCTATATCATCTCACTTATATTTAGTCTATGTTTCGAAACCCAAAAGGAAATTGGTAGGACACTTTTAAGAGGTAAGTTTTGTAAGTTAAATCAAAGAAATAATTTAAAAATAAATTTGACATTTAAGCATTGTATTTTTAGTTATGCCGAGTATTGCACACCAAAAATGCATTGAGTGCTTAATTTCCATAATTACATTGAAGCACTACCAACCTACTATAAAATTAGACATCAAATTTCAAACTCATTGTCATATAATCAATAAAGTATATCAAGTTTAGCATCTAAAAGTTTGATGATGAGGAAATGAGAGATCAATCGAGTGTGATAAAAAAACATATAAACAAGAACAAACTTTCTAATCTAGACCTAAAATAACATTATAAGTAAGAAGTTTATCGTATATTAAAAAAATGTCGCACATGACGTGTAATTGTGTGAAAACATGTAGTGTGGGTGTCTCAGCACTCAAAAGGTCAAAAAAAAAAAGAAATAAAATAATATCTGGTCAAGTCAATATTTTAGTTAAAGGTGAACCATTTTTTTAGCAAATGAAGACTTTAAAATGTGATAAATAAAGATGTTAAGAATATATTGATGTTTTCTCGTTTACTAAGAAAATTGATGTGATGAAGTGTTAAAAATGCTTGAAAATAATATGTTGGAGACGAGGTCTCGACTCCTCAAACAAATACACCAATATCGGTTTTAGTTTACAATTAGAAACGATCAATTAAGTCAGCCCATTGAAAATGCTTCTTTGTTAATCCGTGTTTCCATGTTTGAAAGTTGATTAACACATTTGGACCATCAAAATTTAATTTAGATTCGATTTAAAGTGTACTGAATTTATACGAAATCATCCAATTCAGACATGTTTTGATTGATTTCTTTATAAAATGGTCCGAAAGTGCACGTCAACCGGTCCAATGGCCAGCTCAAGGTTGTGTCCAACCAGGTGATCCGATTCTCATAACTATGCACGTAACTTTTATCAAACGGCTCAATTCGTTGTTTCAGAAGAAAAATGCCAATACTCTTTACTTAATTTTGCAGAAAAAATTACCTACCTACTTGATAATATTTTTAAGGGTATGCTCACAAACATGAATACAATTCATACAATTTCTCATATTTGAATTATTTAAATTATTATTAGGATAAGAATACAATCTTGTTCAAATTTCATAGGTATTTTTGAGTAGGTCAAATATATTGAACATTTATTTAAGTGACCATAATATTTCGAAAATAAATATTTTTTTGTACTTATTAAAAAATAAGAAATTTAGAAATTAATTTATTGTATTTATAAAATGTGTTAAAAATAACTTAAGAACAATTTTTATTATATGAATTGAGACACCCAGTTTACAATATTTGACTCAAACATTTAGAAACGGTCCAATCTTAATAATTGTTTACTTGGTCATCTTTCATATTTAATAAGGTCCATTCTTAATACACCAAATAAACTTAATAAAATGCATGATAAAAGTTACTATTCTGCACAACAAATAAAAAATTAATATCTTTAAAAATGAATAACAGTTCATTATCAATAAATTACTGGATCCTATTATTCACTCGCTCTAACTTGAAGTTGGCTTCTTTATCGATCAACAAATTAGTCTTTAAAAAATATGACTTTATTTTAAAATTTTGCGTATGCATTTTTCACGTTATCTAATCAGTTGAAATAATACTTTATTATGTCTATATGTTTCGATTGACTCGAACTTTATATTAATTCACCAAATTGAAAGGTCACCACAACTGAATAAATATTCCATTTCAAATCAATCAATCTTTTTGATTGGCCACCGTAGGTAGTTGCATAATTAATGTTTCCTACTATATTCATATGTTCACACTCCACGTTTTTCGTTAAAAAAATTATCCCTTAAGCTAGGTGGCACGAAAATGAAAAAGGGAAACTTCATGCGTATTAGAATGCATATAGTTAGTTTTTGTATAGTTTGTTCGGATGAAATCCGCAAGCGTACGAGAAATGGGTTTGTGTTTTGGCTCTGGGTTTTGCAAGAAAGTTGATACAAGAGAGGATTCTTGCAAGGTTGATTCGAAACAAGGAAGCCAAAGGAACCAAAACCATAAAATTGATAGGAATTATAAGATGGTGGCATCGCTGTTGCTCCTATCTTTGGCGTTAGTGGTGGCGATCGACGATGTGGTGGTGCCGTTAGTGGTGGCGATCGGCGATGACAGTTGGTGGCTGTGATGATTTTGAGTGGGGTAGTTTGGCGCGGGGTATTGGGGGAAAATAACATATTTCTTTATTTCTTTTTCTTTTTCTTGTTTTTATTTTTTTATATTAAAATTTGTATAGTTACCAATTTGCCCTTTTAAAATTTGGTCAAATTTTACTATTCTGGTCCACTAACGGTCAAATTGATGGAAAGCCGCATATTTATTAAAGGTTTGGGACCTTCGTTGGCACAAATCAAAGGTTATGATAAAGTACGCAAAATTCTAAAAGGTTAGGGACCGCAACTACAATTATCCCATTTCTATATGATACACTTCCCTTTTTTTGGTAATTGCCACTTGAAAGTAGGGAAAAAAGTCATCTTTTTCGTGCTAAGATTTATTTTATTAAATTGTGATACCATAAAAGTTCTTTCAAGCTATTTGTTTCATCATCAT
Organism: Fraxinus americana; assembly: GCA_035079005.1. Lineage (NCBI taxonomy): Eukaryota > Viridiplantae > Streptophyta > Magnoliopsida > Lamiales > Oleaceae > Fraxinus > Fraxinus americana. The sequence goes on along the minus strand of CM068710.1, from coordinate 15,530,597 downwards.
CAATAGGATAAAAATCGGATAGCTGCTATACACGTGGAATTTATCTATTATTTATATCCGACAAGCATATGAAATTTATGTTCCGAAAAATTAAATTTGTGATTGACAGGTGGAATTACCCATTATTAAAAACCAAAATGAAACTAAATTTTCACATGTAGAGAAGGAAATAAAGTTGCAGTTCAACTAATAAACGAGGGAATCTCAATACAAAGATATAAGGAATTTTGTTCAATAGGATTCAATTTCCTTAATGCGAGGAAAAAGTAGCATAGTTCCAAATACTACTATGGTATAGTTTGTAACAAAGAAAAACCTGATGGATTTTCAGTCTGCAATTTACAGGTTAGATATAGCCAAAAAAATATATAAGCAAAAGCATCACCCGAAGCAAGTTCTATAAAGAATTGATTGACTACGCGTTGAAGATATCACAGACATTTGAGACGAGTTCAGAAACTAGTACGATGATTAGAATACATTCCATAATCTTTGTCTTCCTGTGAAGAATCTCTTGAAGAAAACGAATATTGTGCTGCAATGGAAAACAAAACATCAACTATAACAATCATTTACATCAAAAGGAAATCATATCAAGTATATAAAGTCTCCGAGAACGTAGTACCTCGACAAACTTAAACTTAAAATCAAGACTAGCAAATCGTCGAGTCAAATCAAATTCATCTCGGAGATGCTCCCAAATCTTAGCATATTCAGCATCCCTCCAAGCTACATCTGATCTGAATAAATTAGGAAATGTAATATTAGCAGCAAAACCTATAGAATGTAAAAGCAATGACTAAAAAAAGGATACATGGCATACGATGGTACTTTGGAGTGAATACTATCCTCGATACAAATGCATTATAATTTTATAAAAATATTCATAAAAATAGACACAAATATCTTATCACTTCAATTACATAACATTGAGCATTCCTAATGGCTGACGAATTTAACCTGGTAAGAACCCCATGTTGTTATTCCATCTTCTAACTAGTGACAGAACTCGGCAACACATCCTTGTATCCAATGAAAAGCCCAACACATTTTCAAGTTTCCTTTTGAAAGTAGGAAATATTCAGTTTACCAAAGGAATGACTGTGAATCTATTTCCGTTTCCTTCATCTAATATTCCCCTTGATGGAAGTTGTACCCAGAAAATGTGTATTGCACCCAAATAAAAGCATAAATATTACTGGCTGGGTCACAAGGCAAGGAATTTTGACCCAAACCAAAGTCTTTAAGTTTTGGTTGACTACGTGTTCAATAGCTTTCTTAGCTTTTTCCCCCTCATTTTCAGCGAAAACATGAGCATCTTGTATCCCTTCCATGGTCGCAGTTTGATGTCTGTCCAACTCTCGCAACCAGTCTTTTTCTCCTCCAGTACATCCTTATGATTTTTTTTTATGTGTCATGGACTCCATCTCCCAATCGTCGTGTAAATGTAATCCCAAAATAAACCTTTCAGAGTATTGTATTACTGACACTTAAAGAGCCTTGCTTGGTTATCATATTTGGATCTTCCATGCATGCGAGGTGGGTTAGCAAACACAATGATGTTATTTGATCTTATATTTATTCATTAGCAAGATTTACGTGACTGTGATCAGTTCTACACCATCAATTTGAATGTGGCAGTCTAGAAGTTTTATAAAAGAATACAAGGTTGATTGTAGAGTTTAGTTAGTGACTGCCACAGTGCTAGTACTGGTTATTACAGACACTCACAAATAAGTAAAGATATGTTTAAAGCACTTCCGTGAAAGCATTACCTTTCAAAAAGACCCAACTTAAGAATAATATCAGTAAGATGGGAATTTGCCCTTCCGACTAATTGATAGGCCTTTTTTCGCTTCACTTTCAAAGTTCCAGTTCCCTCCATCTCACGATTGATGTCATAAAATTCTGTAATGATTTCATCAACCTGACAGAGCACATATACAGCGGAATGAGATATAACCAATAAAGTTGCATTGTCATATAGGTAAATCATGGAAGTTGATAGGATACCTACCTGATGGATATAGTAGTCAAGAGTAATACTTTGACCGAGAACACTACCAATAATGCGGATCATCTCAATATTGAGGTACTGTAGCATTATGTAATCTGGCCCACGTTGCACCAATGTGTTCAAGGCAGAGTTCTCTCTTAACTCGTACTCTATTTTTTTCAAAAGCAATTCTAAAATTAATCACATCGCAAGGAGAGACACATAAATGACCAAGAGTGACACACAAACTATGTATTGTCGCATGCTCATAAATTTAAAGAAAATAAATAAAACACATATTTGATTCTAGAATCCAAAAACATAATTGAGCTAAAATCCTAATAACATTGAGGTAAACTATTCACTATCTCATAGACATTTTTTCTTTGATTGTCATCGGTCATTTATTATACTAAGTTATGAATCCAATGAGAAGGATCTCAGCAAAATGTACAACGTCAACTTTCTAATTCTCTTGGAACGGAGAGAAATGTCAATTTTTACTTAATCAAACACATATCTTGTTTTGTTTTGAAAGTAAGAAATATAAAGCTTCAAGGCCTACTTTAGCAGGCATAAAAAAAAGGTTTGAACATGTTATCAAGAATTTGCGAATGATAGATATCAATGCACGATCAAAATCACGACGGAGGTTCTACACAAGTCTAAGACTAGAATATAGAACATACCGTCCTTTCTCAACTCGGGGAGTAACCCTGAAGCGTGTCTTTCAACAATTTTTAGATATCCATCAACCTCATGATCTAGGATGTTGAATAAAACAATCGATCCATATTGAGAAACTATCATGTAACAACAGTCACTCCAACTTAAATTAGCACCTGGGCCCTGAAACGATATTACACATTTAAAAGGATATATATATATATAGTGTCAAATACTGCCAATCATGTTTTATCTAAAGAAATACTACGTGTAATATCATTGACATTAATGTGCTCCGTACAAATGAATGATCACTAATCTAGAGAAAAGAATATCTAGACAATTAACAAAATCACAAGTATACTCTTTAAATTGTTTGTATCTAAATCAAATACATAATGTTATCTTAATACATTGTTAAATAAAACAAATTATACATCGATGACATGTAAATTAATAAAAAATAAAAATTGTTTGCCAAAAATATTATACGCTTAAATAGAAAGAAAAATGAAACTTACATTCTCGAGGTTCAAATTTCCAAATCTCAGAACCACATAATTTGTCATCGGAGAAGAAGGAATGATAAAGTTTTGATTATGCTGCTCCACCAAAGTCCTCAAATTAACACTACAACAAAAGCATCACAATAATAATAACAATCAGTGGCGGAGCCATACATTCTTCAACGTGTGGTCAAAAACTAAATTATATATTTTCTCTTGAACAATCGTTTTATCAATATGTTTCTCTTCACTAAAAAATGGAGCTTTCGCATTGTCCAATCATTGGACCTAAAAAATCTCGATGTACAATCTTTTGATACTCATATTATAGAATTGAACTCCAAAAGCATTCCTCAAAAAATCTAACTCGTACCAAGTTCTTCAATAGCCAAGAACAGTACATATGCTAACTTGGTTTTGAAGATTCTCAAAATTTTCTCAACTCTCCCACTCTATGCAATGCATCTCTCTTATCCTCCTCTATCCCAAAAGCAAGAAAAGTTGTACACATTTATGAACATGATTGAATTCAATAATAAGAGTCATCTGATCACCAAATCCGATGCTATTTATTTTAATATAAGTTAAACAGAAACAAACCCTTCAAATGATATTCTGCAACTTAATTTACTAGTCCACAAACAATATTAAAACAAGCTACATAAGCGCTCTAATTTTTTTAATACATGCAAAACATGCCACGAGATGTTATTTCTTACTTATAAAATAGTGAATTTCAAGACAGAATTAAGTTCGATTGAAATTTTTATTGCCTACTAATGTAAACTTGCATTTTCTAAACAAAAACTTATTGAATTGAAACACCAGGGCCGGCCCTGGCCCAAGGCAGACAAGGCCACTGCCTTGGGCCTCAAAATCTTGAGGGCCTCAATAAAAAAAATTCAGCCTAAATCTGCCCCAGTTCAAAATCCACCAAATCCATGAAAAAATTATTTGTTACCTTAGGGTTATAGGAAAAAGAACTCAAGAGACAGTGAGGGCGATTGCTCTCATATCACCACTAGAAAATCTACTAATTCCCACACACAATTGTTGCATTTACCTTCACTTTAGAGAAACCGATTGGCTCTTTTATTCAAACAAGAAGTTCTTGATTCTATTGATGGCTTTCAAAAATGTCAAAAAAATTGAGCCCAGGTAAGATTTTATATTATTGTTCTTTTTTTTCAAAATATATATTTATGATGAGATGTTTTGTTCTTGAACCTTTTAATATTTTTTGTACTTTTGGTTTTGGGTTGAAAGAGTTTATGTGAATAAAAATTGAAAATGTTGGAAACATGGCAACTCCGCCCTTAAATTATCTGAATTTTGGAGAATCTTGTTGATATTGTCATGTTTATATTCTCAAATTGGATACGCTACCATGTTTATCAATTAAAATTTCTAGGGAACGGAGGAATGTTAACTCGTGAATCTTTTGATAATGCCTTAATTTGTCCATTGTTATCTTGTTTGAAGTGGAGTTAAGGTAATTGGTGTAACTGGCTAGGATTTGCAAGTGAAACAGATTCGGCTCGAATATCGTTTGACCAGAAGCATTCTTTTTGTTTTACTATGTTGCCATTATAACCTAAGCAGGCAAATAAGTGAGATCCATGAATTGAAGTGTTCTTGGATTAACTTAGAAAACTACTTGAAGCATGAAGTCTTTGTTTAAATATATATATGTTATTTATTTAAATATTTAAGTATTTTTACACTTGTAAAAAAATATATTTAGGGGCCTCGAAATAGTAAGTTGCCTAGGGCCTCGAAACACTTCGGGCCGGCCCTGTGAAACACGATAAGCTTTTAATGTGATTTTTCAGATAGCTGATTAACATGATTTACATTAAGACTATTATTAGAATTCTGAATACTGGTGAGAAAACATAGAGACTTAAAAACTCACGATGGAGGGCTCATATGGAAAAAAAACACAGAATCCTAAAGAAGAACCTACAATTTACACTCCAACATGAATGCAAATCCGCCATGATAACAATACGCAGTGAAATACAAAAATACAAGAAATCGTACCTAGTGGACAAAAAAAATGCCTTCACAGTCACAGGAATGGGAGCCTTGGAAATTTGATGCTCCTCGTTCTCATCTTCCTCATTTCCCGAGCACGAAATGTTGTGGGGTGCAGATGAAAAAGTGCGTCTGGACAAATAAACTCCCGGATTCCGCCTCAACAGAGACCCCTTTTGAGAGTAGTGGGCAGAGCTTGCTACGAAACTTTGGATGCTAAGCTTAGTTGTCAAAGTTCCGGTAGAGTTTAAGGAGAAAAATATGGTGGACATTACTTTTAGCAGCTTCATTTTTGGGTAGTCGCTTGGTTTCTCTCGGTAGTTTCTTGCGAAGAGGGGAACGCTGATAAACTATCTGTGACTCTCGTGTATTAGTGCAGTGTATCAGTGGAAAGAGGAAATAGTAGGAGGGATATGGGGAAGTTGGGGGTGATAGGAAAGAGTGAAGGTCCTGACATCGAAACATACTTTTTGTTCAGAAACTCAAATTATTTCATTTTGAATTTTCATGTGGGAAAGAGGAGTATAAAGTTTACTGTACGAGAAAGATGCTTCAAGATACGATGAGCTCCTCAAGCCAATGTTTGGTAACACTAAAGAAAGATACTTCAAGATACAAAAAGTTATTTTGAATAAATTTTTAAGGAATGTGTGGTTAAAAAATTTTAGATTTATGTATAAAATATTTTATAATTCAAATGTATAATTGAAAATACGTATATATAAAAAAAAAAATTTAAAATGACTGACAAACAAGTGCTAAGCATTTCATTCTAAATTAACGAACTTTAATTATTTGTTTCAAATCCATTACACAATTTTACGGAGCTTATCATTCAACCCAACAACTCAATTTGAAGTCCATTATTTAAATAAATATTGTGCCATATTTGCAGTGCTCTAAATAGCGTAATGTGTGACGATGCGGGGAAGCCAAGCAATGGACTAAGCAAGCAAAAGTGAGGCTTTTGCGTAAAAAAACGTTTTCTTATTTTAATATAATTTTAATATTTAATCAATCAAACAATCATTTAATAATTAAAAATAATGCATACTAAACATTTATAACATATTTATGGGAATTTTATACATTTTTTTCAAAGTTTCCAACAAAAAGATAAGTTTCAAATTTAAATACAAAATAGTAAACAAATAGCATGGGAACTTAATATTTCAATTAAAGATTGGCTAGTGTTCGGTTGTTCCCCTCAACTCCTATATGTTTAATTTAGGCCCTCAATATTTCAAATCGTGGGGGAAAAAATAAAAAATAATCGCGATAATTCGTGCCTTAGCGTGCATTACCGCGCATTATCACACGTTAGCAGTCAACTCCAGGCATTGATCGTCAAAAAAGCGCCAAACAACTTAGCGTAGCATTTTGGTCGAGCAACGCGTAATAGCGGGCAATAGCGTGAGCAATAGCGAGCTATTTAGAACACTGCCTATTTGTTGTTCATTATCATGGAAAAATGATATTTTGAATAATAATTTTTTTAAGGATATATGGTTAAAAAATAGGAAAAAATTTAAAATTATGTGTAAAATAATTTATCATGTAAATATATGACTGGAAATGAACCCGAGAAATAAATTATTTTGTTTTAAATATATAAGCATACATGAGCTATTGAATCTCGTAAATCTATAATATATTCTAATTTTCGCAAAAAGATGCACTAAAAAGGAATTGATCCAGCGGTAGACACATTTCTTTCGTGGTCTATTTAAACAGGATGAATTAAAACTTTAGATCAAAACTCGACCAAATCGAGGTTACGAATGGTATAAACAAGAAGCTAACTTATTACCCTTCCATTTGGTCATTTTAAGGAATTTGTTTGAAAATGACAATGAAAGTAGACCAAATTCTCTTCCCTTGACGAGACTAAATTTTTGGAGTCCAGCATCACGAATACTCGATACAAGTTCGATTGAATTTATTATAAGGTGTATGTTCCTCAATGCTATATACATTTATTTTATAATATTTTGAACATGTTCAATTTTTAGTGGAACAATCGAGTTGAAACGATTAAAGGGTGAAAGAAATACTCAAAAGTTTTATGGAAAACCCTCACCCTTTTCTTACACACGGTATTTATGCATGTTCAATATAGAAGACGTACTATGGTTCGAGGAGCATTGCATGATGGACGTTTTGATTTGTTTATTTTTTCCTGAAATTAGACAATTATTTTTTTACTTGAGCCTCCTCTCATCTTCACGACACATTCCCTTCCCCTTATTGTCCATCTTCTTACCGCAATATGGGCATCGTTTCTTATTTGGACAATTGAACAAGTTCTGGCCAGGATCTCTGCAACTATGACAAATACCCATGTTCTCCATTTCCACCATTTTCAAATCCAACTGCAGTGGTGAGAACACAGCACGAAATCAGAACACATCCACAGTGCGTTATTCATGAACATACACATACTGAGCTTTGCTAGCAAAATCACGATATTCATTTAACACACAATTCTTAGGATTGCTCCAAGTTCTCCATTTCCTTATAACCCCATAACACTCTCATTACAACAGCAAAGCAAAACCAATTCACAGTAGCACACGATTGTAGCTCAGGCCAAAAGGAAGACGTTGAAAAAAAAATGCAAAAGCAAAAAAAAATTCCATCAAGAAACCCTTAGAAATGCTTGAAGTCGTACTCCGTCGAAGCCTTCACGTCGTACGAGGTCTGGGTTCCCCAATTTCTTTTCAGCGTCGACTGCAGGTCGTAGAGAGAAAGGGGCAAGTCGATTTTTGAGTTTTTGGCTGTGCCAAATCGATTTGAAAAAAGTTCCCCAATTTCTTTTCATTCACCGGAGCCGAAGACCAGAAAGCATCGATAGAATGTCGAGCTACTGGGTTGGGAGTTGTTGCTGGCTTCCCTCTTCTTTCCTCTCGTCTTCGACTTGAACAGGGGAGAGGGGAAATTTCGGAGGGAGGGGGAGGGGGAGGGGGGGGGGGGGGGAATGCCATGCAGTGAGGGTTTTATGTTTTGGGGGTTTTTTTTTTTTTTTTTTTTAAGTTCAACGAGATTTTGATCCAATTTCTCGTCAGCTCAACATTATGGATACTTTGGATGTAGGTTGTGATGTACTAGTAGACTTATCCTATTTTTTATTTGGTATGTTTGAGTCACATTATTTAGGAAGAATATATTTTGAAATAGTAGATTGATAAAGAATGTGTAGTTGAAAAAGAAGGAAAAATTATTGACGTGATGAAAAATATTATTTTATTGAAAAATGTATGGTTGAAAATGAGTAGAAAAATGAGAATGAAAATTACCAAACGGGGGCTCAACTTCTCTTTTCCAATTCAGCTTGTACTCAAAATATATATCAAAAATCATTTGCCATTACTTTTACTCAACGAACTCAACTTCATTTATAATTCTCTATAATGCATACATTACGTTTTTTTCATACCCTATAGAAATTAATTATTTAAGGTTATAAGTTATAACTTTCAAAAGCTTAAAACACCTCTTTGAAGAAAAAATTAATAAGAATTCAACTATCAATTGAATTATGATCATCTTTGTAATGCATCGGCAAGGATCATTCTGCACTTCACTTATAAGCTCTTGTAGTACTTGCCTCTATCTCTGAGAAGCTTCCCCGATTTGGAGACTTAGCCCCTGTTTGACACCCATTTTTTATCTCATTCTCATTCTCATTTTTCTACAGTACTCATTTCTAACCACACATTCTTCAAATAAAATAATATTACACATAAACCCAAAAATTCTTCTTACTTTTTAACCACACATTCTTTACATCAATCACTATTCAAAAACTCATTCTTCAAAATAATGGGTGTCAAACGGGGCCTTAATTGATTGGATACTCGAGAACTATAGTCTTTCCTAGAAACAACTTCTACGACGATAGATAGGGGTCAAGTTTTTTTTTTTTTTTTCAGAACATTTCTTTTCTTCTTAAACTTATTTTCAACAATGTATTTTCACTCACGTAAATTCAAAATATTTTCTTACTTTTAACCATATATTCAACTTAAAAAATAATATTCCAAAATTCATTATTTCCCAGGTGTGAATTTTGATATTTTGGGAGTTTCCGAATAGTAAATTGTAAGAGAATGTGTGGTTAAAAAATAAAGTGAAATTTAAATTCACGTGAAAATTATTTTATTTGTAATAACATGGGATTAAAAATGAGTGTAAAAAAATGGATCAAACAAGCCCTTATCAAATGAATGACCATTAAAAGTAAATTTTTAGAAAAGTACACTGTTCTTGCAGCTGCCAGAATTCTGTCTCTCAATGGTACGAGCACATTTTCAAATGTTCTTTTCGTTGATAATGCAACAAAATAGAAATATGATTTGACTTCTGCTGCAAGTCTGACTCTAGTGGCACATTATCAACTGTAGGGGAAGCCACTTTTACTGAAGTTTTAAGGAGCCGTGTTTTATGCGCCGGCTCAATGACCGGGGCATTGACAGGGGTGCCAAGTCACTTGGCGCCCCTGTGGCGCCCCTGTCAATGCCCCGGTCATTGAACCGGAGCATTGAGTGTTTTCAGTTTTAAATTTCAAGATGGCGACCAGAGGACTAGAAAAAATGGAAGTTGCCACACGTACAGGAGCCCATTTTCACAGGCTCCTGCCCTGCCACACATAGCAGGTGGGGCCGAGGCAATTTTTTGCAATTTTTTTTTTACACATTTGGGGTCCACCCTCCATGTGAGAGGCCTCGGAAAGAAATGCGCTGTCTCGGAAAAAATATAGGCTGGAGGGGGGAAATACACATGAATAGCCTAAATTTGAAGCTAAAATTCAAGAATGGCCTTTGACCATTTTAAGATTTTGAAGTTCCTAAAATACCCTTAAAATAAAAAAAAAAATTAACAAGTCATTCTATTATATAATAGATTTCATTTTGATCCCTAAAGTTTTGATCTTATATAAATTTGACAAATTACTTCCCCTTTGGAATTAAAATTTAACTTTTCTTCACCATTAACTCTTTCCACCTATTAAACCCAAGAATTTGAAGATTTTGTTTAATATTAAAATTATATGTTTGAAAATCCCACTAAAAAATGGTATCAGAGAACTATATTTTGAGGAGATAGAGCTATAAGAAAATAGCAAATAATAAAGAAATTTGTGTAAGATGGTATGAAAACGATTTTACCGAATACTTAGGTACTGATTGTTATATTCAGCATCTTGTTAAAAAATCTAGAAATTTGATTAGAAAAATAAAAGACTCGGATAGTCTTAAAATAAAGAAAAAAATTTGAAAAGAAAATTATTTTTCTTTTAATAGATTTTGATGAAGTTTTACATAAAGACTTAGGATATCTTGTTAAAATACCTATTCATAATAAAATAAGAATTTTGAAAAGAATTCAAAATATTCTTAATAATAAATAATTGAAGAATTAGAACTATAGAGATCATGGAAATTGAAAATTTTGAGGATTTAGAAACTAAAGTTTACGAAGGAGTAGAAGGATATGCTTTAAAAGGAAAATTTGATTGGGAAAAATTTAGAAAAATCAATAGAGCAGAATTAAACCTTAAACCACAAGGAGAAAATATATTATTCAATATTATAGGATCAGCTTTTAAAAGAAAGAAATTAATTATTAATGAATATCATGAAATAGAAAAACCATAGATATTAAATATACACAAGGAAAAATAAAATAAAATTTAATAACAAAAAGAACTGTTAATGAATCTTTAGGAAAATTAAAATAAGAAACGAGAAATAAAATATCTAATGTTTGCCTTGCAGAAATGCAAATAATAATAAAATCATGTTGTAAAGAAGGAATTAACAGCCCTATAATACTTAACTTACAAGATGAAAGATGTATAATTGCAAAAAATGAAAATTTAGGAATAGTTAAAGGAAATTTAGCCTATGGAAAATTAAAATTTACTTGTCATCCAAAATAGTGTACATATAAATGATAAAAATTTAGATGATTGTCTTAGTTTGCATTTTAAGATGACAAATAAAATATTAAAAGATAATAATAAAGGTTTTACTATACTATACCAAGGATTATATTGTTATACAAATAGTAATTATGAGAATATATATAAAGAAAAACCCTTTATAGAGATTGAAGAAGAATTTAGAGATATAGAAGAAGCAATTATACCTAGAGAATGAGATATAGAGGAAATAAAAAACTTTGAGATAGGACGTGATGATGCTATAAGTATAGATCAGCCTATGATACCAAAACAAATAACTTATAAAGAAAATAAGATAATTATTGGAGATAATACATCAAAACACAGTATTTCAAAAATAAAACAAAATAGTAATGCATATAGAATTAAAGGAAAGTTTTTTAATAGAAATAAATGGATAAATGAAAGTAAAATACTTATTGATACTGGAGCAAGTCAGAATCATATATGCTCTCTTATAGATGAAGGAATTAAAAAGAAAAAAAGTAGAACCCTATAAATATAGAGATTTTGAATGAAACATAAACTCTTGTGATATCATAGGACAAGTTCAAATCAAACTAGAAAATTTATTATTAAATATAGAACATTATATTGATAATAACATGAATTTTGATGAACATTCAATACTATTAAGAAATTCATTTTTATATAGTCTTGATAATTATAAAATAGACGAGGAAAGAATTCTTATTACACATCCAGGAATAATTACTCATTGTCCTAAAGAAAAATGAGTAGGGAAATAAAATTTTATTTTCCAATAAGTGTATATATACAAATAACCGTATTTGAATAAAAAATAACTACTTGTGCTTTAATAGATACAAGAGTTGAGATAATTGTCTTTAAAGAATTCTTATTATCAAAATAGATAGAAAATAAACAACGATTAACTTTACAAGGGAATAACTTGAGTAAGAGAATCTTTAAAATACAAAAATAAAAATGTAGAAGTCATAATATGATCTAAAATAGTAGCCATAAGAAATGTTTGCCAATATAATATTAATGATTGTGATATTATTCTAAGAAATGACTTTTTACAACAATTTAGCCAATATGGTCAAAATATTTATATTATTCAATTAAAAACACCATGTGGACATTTAATGAAAATTGCTAGAGAATTTAAAACATTCAGAGTTCAGCCAGCTCAACGTGGTGAAAAGATAGAATTTATACCAAAATTAATCAATTATTCAATCAAAACAATTACTCTTGATCAAATAAAAGATCTTTTAGCCAAAAATTATAACAAAAATCCACTTGAAGGAAAATAAAGAATTATTAGAACCAACAATCATTATTAGAGTCAAACATATGTTTTATAATAAAAAAGATAAAGAAGAATTTCAAGTACAAATTCAAGAACACAGGTAAAGGATGATAAAAAGTGACCAAGACAGCACAATGTGAGTTGTAAAGAAAATGACAGCTGATTAAAGATGGAATAAAGTAGCCGACAAGCGCTTTAATTATTTCAACCACTTTGAAGAAATTATTGTACTATTACTTTTTTGTTGTAATAATCTGATTGGCCAGAAGCTTCTAGGTGAAGTGTGAGCCATTCTATAAATTGAGACTCTTCTCATTTGAAGAGGCATGAAAAAAAAAAACCAAAAATCAGTCTGTGAAAACCATTAGCTTTGTAATCTTTCATTAGAGAGTAGAAACCACTCTTCGAGTATCAATATTTGTAAAAACATTTGTATAATAGCTTTCAATCTATCATCGGATCAATAAAATCTTTGAATTTGAAATAAGTATTTTATTACGCTTTGAGTGTTGTTCTACACAATGAGTCTGTTTGAGAGTTTTGAGTGCCCCTCGTGTCCATTTTGCGGTAATGCTCTCGGACTTTGGCCAACTCTTATGATGAAGGTGACAATGAACATTTAACGTTCTTACTATTCAGCTAGCGTGGTAAGGCCCTTATTTTAAGCTACAATGAAATTTATTGTCTGAAGATTTGCATGAAAATTATTATATAAAAATTTTTATAAGATTGTTTACTTTGAAGAACATTTATCATGGAAAGTTACTGTTAAAGTAAAAGAATTAGAAGGCTTAACAATAGTGTTAGCCTCTCCCACTATTTATAATAAGAGTTAGGAAAACCTTAGGAAACCCTAGGTATTACATAAAAGACCTAAATACCCTTTAACACTCCCCCTCAAGATGGAGCATATATATTGTGTGCTCCAAGCTTGTTACAAATGTACTTTATCCTTGAGCCCCCCAACGGTTTAGTAAATATATCAGCTAACTGATCAGCTGAGTTTACATATTTAGTCTCAATCTGCTTCTGCAACAATTTTTCTCGAATAAAGTGACAGTCAACTTCAATGTGCTTCGTTCTCTCATGGAAGACTGGGTTGGATGCAATGTGAAGTGCTGCTTGATTATCACATACCAGTTCCATCGGTGAAGTGTGTTCAAATCCAAGTTCTTCCAACAAATGTTTCAACCATGTTAACTCACAAGTGGTATGCGCCATTGCCCTGTATTCCGATTCTGCACTCGACCGCGCCACTACCGTCTGCTTTTTACTCTTCCAAGAGACAAGGTTACCACCAACAAACACACAATACCCCGTAGTAGATTTCCTATCTAGGGGTGATCCAGCCCAGTCTGCATCTGTGTAACCCTTTATTTGAGTATGTCCAAAATTTTGATATAACAAACCACAACCAGGAGCGCCTTTCAGATATCGGAGAATACGAATCACTGCATCCCAGTGACAAATCATTGGACGACCCAAGAACTGACTAATAACACTAACAGCAAAGGAGATATCTGGTCTAGTAACTGTCAGGTAGTTCAACTTTCCAACTAACCGTCTATATTGAGCTGAATCTGTCAGTGGTATACCCTGATCTGGCAATAATTTGGTGTTTGGATCCATAGGCGAGTCAATAGGTTTTGCTCCTAGCATTCCTGTTTCGCTCAATAGATCAAGGACATATTTTCTCTGGGACAGGTAAATGCCCTGACTTGATCGAGCAACTTCAATCCCCAAGAAATATTTTAAGTGCCCCAAATCTTTGGTTTGGAACTTACTATGCAAACACTTTTTGAGTTCTTGAATACCACTGTGATCATCTCCAGTAATCACGATGTCATCCACATACACAATTAACAATATTTTGCCGACTTTACTGTGCTTGTAGAAGACAGAATGATCGACTCCACAACGCTGAAGACCAAATTCAATGACCACTTCACTAAATCTTCCAAACCATGCTCTAGGAGACTGCTTGAGGCCATAAATAGACTTCTTCAAACGACATACCAAATCAGACTCCCCCTGAGCAACAAACCCAGGAGGTTGCTCCATATAAACTTCCTCAGTCAGATCGCCATTTAAGAAAGCATTCTTGATATCGAGCTGATGTAAGGGCCAAAGAAAAGTGGCAGCCAGAGAGATGAACAAACGAACAGAAGCGAGCTTGGCAACGGGAGAAAAGGTCTCATAGTAATCAAGACCGTAGACCTGAGTATAGCCTTTAGCAACTAAGCGAGCCTTAAGTCGATCAATGGTGCCGTCCGGATGAACCTTAACAGTGTACACCCATTTACATCCAACTGTAGTTTTGTCAGGCGGAAGCGAGACAAGATCCCAAGTGCCATTCTGATGTAAAGCAGTCATTTCTTCCTCCATTGCTTTTGCCCAACCAGGGAGAATAAGGGCCTCTGAAACGGACTTAGGAACAGAAACAGAGGACAGAGAAGCAACAAAAGAGGAGTATGAAGGAGATAGGTGCGCATATGAGACAAAGTTAGAAATAGGATGGGTAGTACAGGTGCGCTTACCTTTCCGAATGGCAATGGGCACGTCCATGTCAGACATGGGCGGAACTGCTGGAGAAGAATTTGAGGGCACAGAATCGATGGGCACAGCAGCGGAGGCGTCCTTCTGGCGACGAGAGTATACCTGCAAAGGGGCCGAAGAACGATTGGAGGGGATAGGATCTGGAGCGGAGGAAGATAGCGTAGGGGTAGGGTCAATGGGCAAAGGAAGTGTAACATCTAGATCAACTTGAGATGATGGGGTAGAAAAGTAAGGGGTGGACTCAAAGAATGTAACATCGGCACACACAAATGAGCGACGTAATGATGGACTATAACATCGATAACCTTTTTGCGTGCGAGAATAGCCGAGGAAGACACATTTTAAAGCACGGGGATCTAACTTGTCCCTGTGGAGTCAACTGATGAACAAAACAAACACACCCAAATATGCGAGGAGGTAAGCTAAATAAGGGTGAACGAGGAAAAAGAATGGAATGGGGAACCGTGCCTCGCAGGGTAGAGGATGGCATCCGGTTGATTAGGAAACAAGCTGTAAGAACCGCAGCGCCCCAGAAATGTTTGGGAACGTTCATCTCAAAAAGGAGAGTACGGCCCACTTCTAGGAGATGTCGATTCTTACGTTCAGCAACCCCATTTTGCTGTGGTGTGTGAGGGCAAGAAGACTGATGTAGGATACCAGAGTGCGACATATAGGAAGTAAAGGGCTGAGAAAAGTATTCTCGAGCATTATCACTACGAAGAATACGCACAGGTACATTAAATTGGGTTTGAACTTCAGCACAAAATGCACGAAAAATAGAGAATAATTCGGAACGATCTTTCATTAAATAAAGCCAAGTAACTCTTGAAAAATCATCCACAAAAGTGACAAAATAACGAAAACCAATTGTAGAAGTAACACGAGAAGGACCCCAAACATCTGAATGAACTAAACCAAAAGGACTCGATGCTCGAACATGAGCAGGGGAAGCAAATGAAACACGACGATGCTTACCCAATTGACAAGACTCACACTCTAAAGAAGACAAATGACTGAAACTAGGAAAGAGTAACTTAAGGTTGCCAAGGCAGGGATGACCAAGGCGACAATGGATTTGGTGAGCAGATGCAACAGCAGGACATGCAGTAGGAGGGTGTGCAGGACTCTCATCACGATCAAGGTAATAAAGGCCATTGTCCTCACGCCATGTGCCAATCGTCTTCCGCGTCCTCAAATCCTGGAGAATGACAGAATCAGGAAAAAATGAGACAGAACAATTAAGATGTTTGGTGAGTTTACTAACTGACATCAAATTAAAGGAAAACGAAGGAATATACAAGACGGAGGAGAGAGATAAGGAGGGTGAGGGGTCCACTGTACCAATGCCACGGATAGGGATAGTGGAACCATCAGCAACCGTAACAGGAGACAACGAAGAAGAGGACTGAATATGCGTAAATAAAGAGGATGTACCTGACATATGATCAGTGGCTGCGGAATCTATGACCCAGGGTGATGGAGGGGATGGACGAATGGAAAGACAAGCAGAAGAAGTACCTCGTTGAGCTAAAGAAGCAATAGGAAGAGATGCCTGCTGAGATGCCCTATACTGAAGGATCTAAGCATATTCCTCATCAGATATGTCCTTAGCCGCCTGAGATACTGGAATGGTAGGAATATCTGGATCAGATGTTACTGCATTGGCAAATTTGGGTGAACGGCCAACCAAATCCCAACATGTGTCTCGACTATGATTCTCCAACCCACAAAAGGAGCACTGACGAATGGAGACACGACCACGTCCACTACGTCCACCCCGAGGGCCACTAACACGGCGACCACGAGAGAAACTACCATGACCACCACTAAGTGGATCATCTCGATTTCGCGTGGGAATCTGTGTAACAAGTGCCGAATGCTCAGATGACGTAGACAAACCCGAGCCAGAAACATTGTCCTTGGTAGTACTACGGGAAACGCGAGAATACATTTCAGTGATGGTGGGGAGGGTAGCACTTGAAAGAATCTGAGATCGGACTGGTTCGAAGTCTGGACGTAACCCAGCCAAGAACCTCATGACAGCCATCTGCTCACGTTGCTTTTGCATTTCCTTCAGATCGATAGTCAATGGTAGGATAGTATTCATCTCCTCATAGAGGCGGTTGAATGTGGCAAAATAATCTGTAACGGATTGCGTGCCTTGCTGAAGTTGGAAGTACTCCACTGATAAATCATACATCCTGGTGAGATTACTAGAATATAATACACGAAGATACTCCCATATATCTTTGCATGTATCTAGATGAGTACAGAGATCAGCCACCTGAGGCTCCATCGAATTCCACAACAATGTTACAATCTGCACATCGGCTTTGAATCCGGTCGTCATACTTTTTATCATCTCGTTGTCGGGCGGATTCCGTGATGTAACGATATTTTCCCTGTCCAGTTAGGGCTATTTTCACAGCTTTAGACCAATTTAAATAATTGGTTCCGTTCAACTTACGGGTTGTTAATGGTTGAGGTGTAGTCATCGATATTAATACCTTCCAATTCAACAAGTAATAAACAGCTCGCACAAGGGAAACAAACCAACAATACAAACAACTGTAGGGCTTAAACGAAGAACGTGAGAGTCATAACCAGACTTACGAACATTTGTAGTACTGTCATACGAACAATAACCAATAACCAGAAGCAGATCTGAAATTAGCAGATTGAACACTGACCAAAAACTAGCCGGATGAACAGTAACCGCTGATGAACAGTACCGGCGCGATGAACAGTAGTCGCGGATGAACAGTACCCGCGGATGAACAGTAACGGATTTTTTTTTTTTTTTTTTTTTTAAGAAGGAAGAAAAAAAAATGTTTGAACAAAGCTTATGGAATTAATCTCCCATAACCTTGCTCTGATACCATGTTAAAGTAAAAGAATTAGAAGGCTTAACAATAGTGTTAGCCTCTCCCACTATTTATAATAAGAGTTAGGAAAACCTTAGGAAACCCTAGGTATTACATAAAAGACCTAAATACCCTTTAACAGTTACGAATTTTATTATAGACTTGTACTTTTTAAATATACCAATAGTATTGATTATAGTCATATGATAGAAATTTCAGAAACTTATGATAGTTATACGAGAGGAATAAATTTCATAAAAAGAGATATTAAATATTATGAAAAATATCTTACAATTGTATCATATGGATTAAAAGAAATATTACCTAAAAAAATAATAAAAATGATTATATTTTTTTGGTTAGATAGTGAAAATAGTGAAAGAGCTTTTGAAACTATAGAAGAAGAACATGTTAATGAAATTGCTGAATTATATGATTTTGATATTAGTTTTGACGATAAAGAATAAGAATACATGCATGGAATAACTAGAAAATTTTGTGATGATAAAATAAAAATTTTAGAAGAACAAATAATAACTAACAATTATCGTAGAGAAATCGAAAAAGAAATTTGTAAGTGGAATAAAATTAAAAGAGAATTATTAAAAAATGAAATTACAAGAGAATTAAACAGAAAAATAGAACAAATAATAAACAGTATAGTAACAAATCCCTTAAACTTACTAGACTAATATGAATTTACCAACAAAAATAAGATTTGATAAATAAAAAATAGAAAATATTAGACTACAAATAGGAAGTTATCAAACTAAAAGATGGAATACAACTCTATTTCAACCCTTAAGTTCATGGGGAAATAAAGATGAATTATTAAATATGACTACAAATTGGACTAATGCATTTTTATGGCAAAAATTAAGACAATTAAAATCTAAAGATATAGAAGCTATAGATGAAATTAATAATATTGATCCAAAATATGAAATAACTAAAGAAAAATTAGAAGTTTTAAGTAAAATATGTCTAAACAATTTAATAAAATTAAAGAACAAATTAAAAATTTAAGGCACCGTTTGGTAACCATTATTCTAGAAAAAAATGCATTCTTTGTGTCAAATCACACTTTTTTGTGGTTGAAAATGAAGGAAAAGTTATTGTTGTGATGGAAAATATTATTTTATTGATGAATGTGTGATTGAAAATTAGTAGAAGAATAAGAATGAAGAAAAGAATGGATACCAAACAGAGGCTTAGAAATACTTGATGAAACTAAACTTGAAGAAATTCAAAATCAAATATAAAAAACAGCACAGAAAAATAGTATTAATAAAATTACAACCTTAGAAGAAAAATAGATATTATTAACTATAAAATTGATATTCTATTAAATAAATTAGGATTTGAAATTGACAAACCACCTTATAAAAAACCTAAAGTATGAGTATGAATGATAAAATTAATTTAATTGAAAAATGTATAAAAATAATTGATGAAAAAATAATTAGAGTAAAAACAAGTTATGAAGAAGAAAAATAAAAATTATAGAATAATTTTTTAATAATAGAAAATCTTTTAAGCGGGATAATAGAAAATTTAAATAAAGAAAAATCATTTAAACCATATTATACCAAAAAATTTAAAGAAGTTAGAAAGAAAATTGAAAAATATGAAAAATTAATAAAACTTAATGGAGGATTAAAAGAATACATTGAAAGATTATTAATTGATCTTAGAAAATAAGAACATCTTATAGAAAAAGAAGAAAAATTAGTTATAGAATGATAATAAACGAAGAAATGAAAAACTTAATATTTCACTTAGAATATTTAAAAATTTGTGAAGAAATAACTAAAAATCATATGGTAAGAAGAACATGAGGATCACGATCAGTTAAATAAGAAGAATATGGAGAAACTAGCACAACTAGATATGAAGCAGAAATAGACCATAGGAGATATGTTAATACAAAAGTTGATTTTTAAAACTAATAAAGAAAAAATGTATAAAGACCAATTTAAATCAATATTAAGAGAATCAAATCCAATGAAAATTGCAGGAACATATTTAAATTTAGCCCTTGTTTGCTCCCCATTAGATTTCATTCTATTACATTAATTTTTTCTCTCTCCTCATCTCAACCATCCATTCATCAAATAAAATAATAATACACACAAATCAAAAACTTTTCAACCACACATCTCCCATCAATCACTATTCTAAAAATTATCTACCCCCCAAAAATTTAAATTAATGGGGGGCAAACAAGGGCTTAGTTTGTAAATTAGATATTAGAAAAGTTATAAATGAATGGAATACGAATATGATAGCACACTTTAATTATAATAGAAGTAATACTGATAATAAAAATAGAACTTGATATTTATTAGCAACTTTCAAAGGAAATGTAGTTAATTGGTATCGGGGATTAGAAGAAACAACAAAAAGTGTTTGGATAAATAAAAGTACTAAAGCAAGATTGGAAAGATAGTATTGAAGCATGATTTAGAATTAGCATAATAGAATGTAGAAATAGAGTCGCTACAAAAATTTATAGAGAATTCGTAGGAGAAGATTGGATAAATAAAAGTACTAAAGCAAGATTGGAAGAAATAGAAGATGCTAAAAATATAATGGAACATTTACAAATTTATAATATGTGTTATCTTAATGAATATTGTTGTGAATATAGTAAGTATTATTATATGATGTTTGGAAGTGGAACCGATAGTTATTATTATAAGGAAGTTTTTATTAGAAAATTACCACTACCATGAAATAATTATTTTCAAAGTAAGATGAAAGAAAAACAACTCGGAAGAAATGAAGAAGGCTATACATTAGGATTTATAATAATAACTATAAAAGATGAAATAAGTACAATATGTAGTAATCAAATAATTTATAAACATTCAGGATTTATACAAGATATGATTTATTGTAGAGATACTGAAATACTAGGAAATTGGGGATGTTATGATTATAAACGAAAAAGAAAAATAAAATCTAAGAAATTTAAAGAATATAATAAGTTTAAAAAGAAATATTTTAAACCAAAAAGGAGATATTTCAAAAGAAAATATAAATATTATAATAAAAAACCATCAAATAAGAAACGACGTAAATGTTGGAATTGTAATGAAGAAGGACATATAAGTACCGAATGTCCAAAAAAGAAAGTTAGAATATTAATTGCAGATTTTGATCTGATTAGAGATGAATGTGAAGAAATTAATTTTGAAAAAATAGAAACCGATGAAAAAATTTTTGAAGAAGAAATATCAAGTGAGGATGAATAAAATTAGTATTCTAAAGATTGAGTACATAATTTGCAATAAAAACTCATTTTATTAAGGGTAAAATTGACATTTTAATAAAAATTAAAAAATCCCTTTGTTGACCGGCCATTTATGAAAACCTCCCGGCCAAGGGGCATGCAAAAGAAGCCATATTTATTTCTTATGGGCTATCGCTAAAATTTACAATCTCTGTTTCACTTGTATAAATCGACTTTCTTTTTTGGAAAAATAAATTTGTACAATCATTAGGAGGTTGTAATTTTTACAACCTCTCACATTAGTGGGTGAGACTCACTAATTATATAATCATTTTTTATTTATTGAAAATATTTTATTTTGCTTATTTATTAATATACTCTTATTTAATTTATCTAATTATAATCAACTCACTATTAGTTGTTGATAATTAAATAAGAATGTACAAAATTTTTTTTAACAAAAATTCTTTTTTTCAATAATATTAAATAAGACTTTTTTTTTTAATTTGTTTGAAAAATAAAATCAACATATATAAAAAAGACGGAGGGAATAGTAGTTAGGTCAATTGGTCTCGAAACACTACCCAATTTATGTTCCATTTCAGACTTCGACCATTTAAAATAGAACACAAATGTATTGAACTATTTCGTTTGGACTAGAATACGATGATCAATAATTAATTGGGTTTCCAAAGTCAACAAACAAGCAAAAGTTTCCCTAAACAATAAATTAATTTCTTAGATTAATCGAATATTAACAAATAATTATTATGTCCTTAACCACAAACTCTTAAGTCTACTTAATACGCTTCTAATCCATAATCAACTAGGCCAAAACTGTCGAGGCTATCCTAGAAATCCGATTTTTCTCGAAGTCAATTTCGTGATTCTTCAACGACTCAATTGAGTTGGACAGGGTGTGATATGAATTCTATTTGAAAAGCTACTTGAAAATCCCCTTCGAAGTTTACTTGACAATCATATTTGAAATTCAATTTGGGAGTTCAGTTGAAATTTTAAAATTAGTGTTGAATTTGAAGAGGTCAAGATATGGACTAGGTATTGATTTGATCAACAAAGTATTGTATCCCATCCTACAATATTGTAAGTTGGCTTAAACCCGCATCAATCACAAATTTAATTTTTCGGAACATTAATTTCATATGCTTTGTCCGATATAAGTAATAGATAACTTCCATGTGTATAGCTGCTATCCGATTTTTATCCTATTGATGATTATCAAACAAATAGCTCGAAAGAACTTTTATGATATCACAATTTAATAAAATAAATCTTAGCGAGAAAAAAAAATGATTTTCCTCCTACTTTCAAGTGATAATTACCAACAAAAAAAAAAAAAAAAGGTTTATCATATAGAAATTGTACCAACTTTTTTAATCCGGCTCGTAATCCGGCACGGCATCCGTCACTGAGAACAACAATGAAGGCAAGCCACATCACAGAAATTTGACGGCTTCTTTTTGACTTTTGCGTTCCTTGTTTAATTCTATAAATAATCAATTTTAGATGAATTATTTTAGACGAATTGTGCCGTAGAGAATCTCTATGTTATGATTGAATTCACCATTATGTTTTCTCATGTTTGATTGTGTCATAGATTAAAAGCACTTCTGACTAAAGTATTTCCAAAATATTTAAAAGTAATTTTTTTGATTTTAGCCAAGTATTAATGGAATTCCTTGTTAGCTCTGAACTTGAATTTGGAAATATCAAGGACATGTTTTTTTTTTTTTTTTATCATTTTTAAGCTGTTTTCTGTTTTCGATTTTTCAAAATAGTGAAAACATGTTCTCTTTCTTATTTTCAAAAACATGTCTTTGAAAACAAGTTAAAAATTTATAAAGAAAACTCAGGATAACAAATTTGTCGTTTTGAGCGTTTTCAATTATAATCAAGCAAAAAATTTCAAAACGCGTTTTAAGTGTTTTCAAAACAATTTTTCAAAATGTCAAAAAGAATACATTTTCAACAATCTCAAAATGAACACTCAAAACACAAAACCCAAAATAAATACAAAATACATTCAAAACTCAAAACACAAAATTGAAATACAAAGAGAATATCCCTGGTGTCAAGAAATACTTGCCACCTACTGCACTCGGTTGCTCCCAGATTAATATGCTGCGTTGACAACATTTTAAGTTCTAAAACTCAAACTAACCTGACATGAACAAGAAAGAATTATTTTTATAAAGCTTGACCTATAACTTTTAACTCATTTCTAAATTTACGTAAGATATCTGTTTTCAAAGCTTGACCTACAATGATACTACACAATTTATGCACATGTTATGACATCCAATTGAAGGTTGGAAAAAAAAAAGGACGTACTAAATTGTCATATTTATGGATTATTTTTGAATTAGTAGTTATCATTATCTCGATAACGAAGATTTTTCTATGTTTTGTCATGCATGGTAACAATTACTATTTTAAGACCTTTTTTCGTGTGATTTTGATATAAATAATCAAGGAACAATCATTGAAAAGTTAAGTAATCTGTTTCATAGTGCCAGAGCTTTAGTCACGTTTTAATATTGTGCTGAACAAAAATAGATTTGATTGAAAAGAAAAGTAATTAAAATGTATATGTATTTTGGTTTCCATTACTTAAAATTTAACTCATGTTTGAACCCCATTTTTTTTTTCTAAAAAATGCATTTTTAAATAATAAATTGATGAAAAATAAGAAATTTTTTTGAATTTGCGTATAATATTATTTTATTAAAAAATGTTTGGTTGAAAAGAAGAAAGAAAAAAATGTATTTTGAAAATAATGGGAATCAAACAATGACTTAATATATCAAACATGTCATGAACAGACATGATTCGATTAGTGATGGCAAAAAAAAAGCCTTGTCTCGGGTCACACCCCCGTCCGAACCAGCCCCGTTAAGAATAAGAACACAATAATTACAAATTACGGAAAAAAAAAAATTTAGTTAACTGAAAAAAAATAAAAAAAATTAAATTGGGCTGGAAACGGGCCCTGCCCGGCCCGGCCCCGCCCCGTCCCATTGCCATCTCTAAATTCAATAACTTTGTTTAGTTTTATTAATTCAATCTTTATAATCATTCAATCAATATCTAAAGGATAAATTCCAATATTAGTTTGAGTATGAGTTAGTCATCAACATTTTGCAAAATCAGTCTCTTACAATTAAAATAAAATCCAAATCTATGTTAATCATCATGTGTTCAACTTTATAAACACTAGGCCTTGCTTCTCAATTGGTGGTCCTCAATTTGAAGTAAGACATTTTATGTGAAAATCAACTTGACAATTGAACTAAAATTTGAGCATTTTCTTTTGAATGGATATATCGTGCAACTGCAAACATATAATAAAATGCACTACTTTTCTTAATGTTTGGGACCAACTTGCTAATTTTTAAATAAAAAAGCTTGGGTTGGGTTCTCAACCTTCAGATAGTATCATTAACTTTCAAAATAATTTCGACTCATAAATGTCCCACCATGACATAAATCTGTAATGTGGATGTTAAAATTGCAAATAATTTCAATTAAAATTGGAGGCAAACCCCTCAAAATGCTAAGTAATAATATTACTTGTAAATTCAAAATTTTTCTTTATTTTTTAACAACACATTCTTTAAAAAATCATTATTTCAAAATATACGGTAAACCATATTTGACTGAAAAATATAATTACCAGTCATGATATCTATTTCATTGAATTGAAGAAAAGAATTTGATATCTTATTGCATAAGAGCACACCATAATGAATTATGTAATAGTAGACTGATGGAGAATGTGTGGTTGAAAAAAAAAAGAAAAAATTAATGATATGATGAAAAATATTATTTTATTGAAGAATGTGTGATTGAAAATGAGTAGAAGAATGAGAATGAAATTTTAATGTATACCAAACATGGGCTTAATGTATTATATCAATTTTTCGAAACCAACTGTAAAATGTGCCAATTTTGTTTTATAAAACTATATGAATTTCCCAATTTTACCAATTAAACTATAAATATCAATAAATTAAGAATTAAGCTATTGGTACCCTCCCCTTTACCCTCTCCTTTACCCGACCCCACCTCCCCTCTCACATAAATTAATCTAGATCGGGGAGTAAAAAGTTTGATTAGTCACTGAACTTATCAAGCTGTCATGTTGTGGTCACTGAAGTTTACTCTGCTGCTCAACGATCACTGAACTTACAAAAACACTGCTCCATCCATCACCTCTC
Source organism: Fraxinus americana (assembly GCA_035079005.1). Taxonomy (NCBI): domain Eukaryota; kingdom Viridiplantae; phylum Streptophyta; class Magnoliopsida; order Lamiales; family Oleaceae; genus Fraxinus; species Fraxinus americana. The sequence goes on along the minus strand of CM068710.1, from coordinate 15,505,255 downwards.
TCTCCGACTGTTTGAATCGGGGTACTTGTCAAAATGACCTAGTCAAAGGTCCCTAATTCCACTTTGACTTTTCCAATTGACAATAATCCCAAAATGACCCATTTGCTATAAAAAGACAAAAACACCATTAAGTGACTAAAACAATTACAAAACATGTTTTTATTAAAAAGACAATACTACCCTTTTAGTTAACAAATAAAACTACTATTACGAAAAAATAATCAGCACAAACAGTTGAAAATTCGGATGTTAATGGCCGAAAAAATCAGTAACAAATGAAATCTCGGTTAACAAAAAAGTCGGTTTGATGTTGAGGCTGTTTGAGTATTTTTATCATAACTTTTGTTTCCGATATCCAATTAAGCCGACTTAAAAGGCGTTGGAAAAATAATTCAAAAGGCTACAACTTTGCTAGAAATAGCTCTTTTTCAATTCGAACGTTTACTATGCCAAAAATGGATTTCAATCTCCAACTAAAAATTTGGACATCCTTTTGCGGTGGAAAATTGATTTGTTTTCACTCCTTTTGATCTTTAGTTATATCTATTTTTAACATGCTCGAATCTTCATTGTGAGTTTCGACACAACTTTTGAGTATCTTGATATATAGAACAAGCTAAACGTTGATTCATCTCGATAAGATATGGTACTAAAAATTCAATTCAAAGATCATTTGCCATTTTCAATTCAACATATGAACGTTACGTCTGATATTAAAGTGAATTATTTGTTTAAGTTTAACAAAACGTAAATGACACTGATTTGCGTCACTTTAGTGAGGATGGACAACGCGTAAGATAGAAATTTGTTAATAAAAATATTAAAAAGAATAAGAATAAGAATAAGAATTTGCTAACGCGTTAAAAAATAATATATATTGTTTACTTAATTTAAAATTTTCATTTCGTTTTAATTTTTGTATAAAAAATGAAATAAATAATTTTAAATTGATAATTATGAAAATAAAATATTATTTTTTAACGTGTTAGCAAATTTTTATTTTTTTTTCCTTTTAATATAATTTGTAAACTAATCTTTCATTTTTCAAATGTAATTAAATAAATATATATTGTTTACATAATTTAAAATTTTCTTTTTGTTTTAATTTTTTTACAAAATTGAAATAAATAATTTTAAATTGATAATTACGAAAATGAAATATTATTTTTTAACGGGTTAGCAGATTCTTATTTATTTTCCTTTTAATATTTTCATTAATATAAAATTCTTTAATTAAATATAATTTGTAAACTAATCTTTCATTTTCAAATGTAATTAAACAAATATATATTTTTTAATTAATTTAAAAAAAATTCTTTTCTTTTAATTTTGATATAAAAAGTGAAATATATCATTTTAAATTGATAATTATGAAAATGAAATATTATTTTTTAATGTAAAATATTTAAATCTAATAATATTAATTGATAATTATATGATTTTTTTCGATTACATAAAATATTTAAATCTATAAATACGTATTTCATATTCGATTTATTCAATTATTAATAAAACTAAAAGGAAAAAATAAGAAGTTGCTAATATGTTAAAACATAATATTTAATAATTAAAATTATGAATTTCATTATTTTACTAATTATGAAATTAAAATTAATTATTTAATTATACAAATTTTTTTCGATTACGTAAAATATTTCTTTCATATTCGATTTATTCAATTATTAATAACATTTAAAGGAACGAATAAGAAGTTGCTAATATGTTAAAAGATAATATTTAATATTTAAAATTAATTATTTAATTATATAAAAAAAATTCGATTACGTAAAATAATTTTAAATTATCAATTTTAAATTGTTTATTTCATTTCTTATATAAAAATTAGAACAAAAGGAAATTTTTAAATGAAGTAAACAATATATATTTATTTAATTATATTTGAAAAATGAAAGATTAGTTTACAAATTATATTTAATTAAAGAATTTTATATTAATGAAAATATTAGAAGGAAAAAAAATAAGAATTTGCTAACACGTTAAAAATAATATTTCATTTTCGTAATTATCAATTTAAAATTATTTATTTAATTTTTATACAGGCCATAAAACGAAAGGAAAATTTTAAATTAAGTAAACAATATATATTTATTTAATTGTATTTGAAAAATGAAATATTAGTTTACAAATTATATTTAATTAAAGAATTTTAAATTAATTAAAATATTAAAAGGCAAAAAATAAGAATTTGTTAACACGTTAAAAAATAATATTTCATTTTCGTAATTATCAATTTAAAATTATTTATTTCATTTTTTATACAAAAATTAAAACGAAAGGAAAATTTTAAATTAAGTAAACAATATATATTTATTTAATTGTATTTGAAAAATTAAAGATTAGCTTACAAATTATATTTAACGTGTTTGAAATTATATTAAAGTTAAATAAAGAATATAGATATTATTTAATTAAATTTGAAAAATTAATATTTGTTTACAATGAACATTTAATTAAAGAATTTAAAATTAAAAGAAATAAATATTTAATTTTCGTAATTATCAATTGAAATTAATTATTTATTTATACATATAAAAAATTAAAACAACAGGAAAATATGAAAGTTAAATAAACGATATAAAAAAATTAAAAATTAATTTACAAAGGATATTTAATTAATTTTTTTTAAATTAATTAAAAAATAGGAAAAAAAATAAGAATTTGCTAATTTGTTAAAAAATAATATTTCATTTTCATAATTATCAATTTAAATATTTTATTTCATTTTATTTTTAAAAAATAAAACAAAAGAAAATATTAAAATAAAAAAGAATACAAATAGTATTTAATTACATTTGAAAAAATATAAGATTAATTTATTAATAATATTTAATTAAAGAATTTTAAATTAATTAAAATATTAAAAGGAGAAAAATAAGAATTTTGCTAATTTGTTAAAAAATAACATTTCATTTTCATAATTATCAATTTACAATTGTTTATTTCATTTGATATTTAAAAATTAAAATAAAAGAAAAATATTAAAATAAAAAAGAATAAAATATTATTTAATTACACCTGAAAAATTAAAGATTAGTTTACAAATAATATTTAATTAAAGAATTTTAAATTAATTAAAATATTAAAAGGAAAAAATTAGAATTTGCTAATTTGTTAAAAAAACAATATTTAATTTTCGTAATTATCAATTTAAAATTATTTATTTCATTTTATATTTAAAAATTAAAACAAAATGATTTTTCTTAAATTTAACAAACAATATATATTTATTTAATTACATTTGAAAAATGAAAGATTAGTGTACAAATTATATTTAATTAAAAAATTTTAAACTAATTAATGTATTAAAAGGAAAAAAAATAAGAATTTTTTAACACGTTCAAAAAATAATATTTTGATATGTTAACAGACTAATAGCTATTAACAGACCAAATGCAAATGGTTTGTTAACAGATCATATTAAATAGACTGTTAAGGCCTGTTAACAGACCATATTAAATAGGCCTATTTAACGTGGCCTGTGATGTGCCTTAATGCACCATTTAATATGGTCTGTTAACAGGCCATATTTAATATGGCTTGTTAACAGGCCATATTTGGTCTGTTAACAGACCATTTAATATGGTCTGTTAAGAGACCATTTGGTGCAAATGGTCTGTTAACAGACCTTAACAGACCAAAAATGGTCTGTTAATAGAATGACTTGATTAATAAAAAAAAAAAATGAAATCGTCAATTTTCTTGTGAAGATAAAGTGAGGGTATTTTTGATTTTTTACTTCTCTAAAGTTCTACTTTTAAATTTTTCTTTTTTTTTTTAACATATTTACCGGTCAAAGGTCATCTTGGAATTACACATGAATCAAAAGGTCATTTCCTCCTATTTCCTCTGTTTGAACCCGTCCCATGTGGCTAGACGGCAGTAGACGTGGCCGTCGACGGCGTCAATTCCAGCCACGGTGGACGCGTTTTTAACATAAAGACACGACTCCCGGACATTTCCCCATCCATAAGCCAAGCCCCAATTCGAAAATCGATTGCCCTAATGCCTCCCACATGCTCCTCCAAAACCCTCCCCCAAATCGATTCGGTGAACACTTGCAGAATGTCATCTCCTTCACAGCAACACCAGCCGCTTCTGCCTGTCTTCGTCGTACCAGAACACCAAAACCGAACTGATTGTGCGCACCATCCCACCGAACTGAAGGCCAAGGTAAATTAATTGATTCTGTAACGTAACTTCCTTTGAATGAGATTTGTGTTGAAGCTAGTAGCATACAAAATGTGTTGAACAGGCGGCTCATGTTATTGAATAAATTGGATGTTGAATTTGAAGTGAATTCCACTACCTTGTTAAGTATGATACGCTGGTCAGTGTCTACTTTTGTTTGACGAGGCTGCAAACTGGTACTCTTAGCCTCGAGAAGAAATTAGCATTTTTCCACGTGTACAGAAACCTTCCCACAGAATCTCACATTAATAGAAAAGGGATCCCCCCACCCCCTACTCTGAGTTGTTTGGTGAAATTTTATTGTGTGACAAAATTGTACGTGTAAAAGTGCTCAAGAAATTATTGAAGTCTTGTACACAGATTCTATTGCATCAGCCTGCTTTCGATGGAGTTGAAAGGACTTCATCCGAGCTTAGACTTATGGACGATGCTCACCTTCCTTTGTATATATCTGATGCCCTGTGGTCATTGACTTTGACACTGCCATTTCAAGCCAATCGAGATCATGAATTCAGTAATCCATTCACTTTTGGGTTCGAGAAAGTCCGACGTTCGTCTAGATGATTTGTGGCAGACTGTGAAGGAGACCCAATGATTGATCGGTCCAGGGAGTTTGTACGCAGGTTGAAGTTTCTCAATGTATCAGTGGTTCATATATTTAATCCAGGAGGTTTTCATGGATTAGAAATGTATAATAAGACAGCTGCTCTTGCTTTGTTTAAAGCTGTGAAGAATTTCATCTACTCCACTAGGGGTGCTGAAGTTGAAGTTTCTCGAGCTTCTTACTGATGCTTTTATGCATTTTCTTCTTGTTTCTTTATATTTCTTCTTGTAATAGAAATGGATTTGGTATCGAAATTTGAAATCTATTATGAAGCACTATATTTAATCTTGAACTAATGATTTCATAAATTCTTGTTAGTTCGTATATAGGATTACATTTTAGGATTAGTGTCTGTGTGGCTGGAGAGGAGATCATTCGCTACAATACTATTGAATAAGAAAATTGAAGGAAATAAATAAACAGAAAAGTGCCCAGCAATTCCAATTCAAGGCATCTGTCCTATTTATGTAAATGAATTTTGGCCAAATAGTAAAATACTTTTTGCACACTTATCTGAGATCACCAAAATGTCATCAATTCACAGCATTAATCAAGTTCAACAGAAGAACGTAAACATAATGCACACCATAATCATCAAACAAATGTTTACATAAATATAAGCTTCATTACAAGCAAATTCTACTAAACCGAAGGCCAATGAACATACAACAAACATAGTTGACAACATCTTTAATGCCGATTACATAAACATGAAGTTCAACAAGTACAACAAAATTCTTTATTTGATCAACTCTCTGGAATTCATTCCATTCATCGCTGTTATCGACAAGGATCCGATTTACTGGCTGTTGTCGACAAGGATATGAAATCATTGATACAACCACAGATCATTCGAGGTATTTCCTTCTCCGGCTGTTTCGAATTGGGGCTTGGCTTATGGATGGGGAATGTCCGGGAGTCGTGTCTTTATGTTAAAAATGCGTCCACCGTGGCTGGAATTGACGCCGTCGACGGTCACGTCGACTGCCGTCTAGCCACGTGGGACGGGTTCAAACAGCCGGAGAGAGAGGTGATGGATGGAGCGGTGTCTTTGTAAGTTCAGTTATCGTTGAGAAGCAAAGTAAAGTTCAATGACCACAACACGACAGAGTGATATGTTCAGTGACTAATCAAACTTTTTACTCCTAGATCGGGGTCAACTTTTGATCGATAGATAATTTATTATTCTCATTCTATTCAACTAAAAGAACGAGACCGCTAATATAATTGAAATTACTATATATATATATATATATATATATATATATATATATATATATATATATATATATATATAGTACACATTAAAATTTTTATTTTCATTCTTCTACTCATTTTCAACTACACATTTTTCATCAATCTACTATTTCAGAATATATTCTTCCAAAATAATGTGACTCAAACACATCCATAAACAATAATTATATCATTTGACTTATTGTTTATACTTATTATCAGTGTAAACCAAGTCTAATATTATATTACAATGTAAATGAATAAAAAATAATTTTTTTCAAATACACATAATCCTCAAATCTTAGTATTAATTCAAAAATCAATGTAAAATTACAGTAGAGATGGCAACGGGTCGGGTCGGGGCAACAACCCCTCCCCATTACCTGTTTAAGGCGTGGCGGGACGATGCGAGGCCCTTGCCCCGTTTACTTTTTTTATTTATTATTTTTTTAGTAATTCAGCTTTTGATACTTGGATCACATTATTTTGGAATAATGTATTATGGAATAGTAGAATGATAGAAAATATGTAGTTGAAAAAGAAGAAAAAAATATTGATGTGATGGAAAATATTATTTTATTGAAAAATGTGTGGTTGAAAATTAGTAGAAGAATTAGAATGAAAATTTTAATGTGTACCAAATAGAAACTCGATTTATTGTTACATTCATTAAAGTGAGACAATAATATATTTATTAATTTTTTATATTTACTTATTTATTTTTAAAAGTTAAATTATTCAAATATATTTGATGATCTAAGATTTTTATTATTTGTCATATTCTTAGATAATCTCAATTGTCATCTTTTATTAGAAGTAATGAAATTTTATGAAATTTTTCATTTATAATATTGAATTCTTAAAAAAAAAAAAAAAGATTAAACAGGGAGGGAAAGGGTCCAACTACTTTCTTCTTCCGACTTCTTTTTCTGCGTCAGTCGTATTCGATAAATCTTACTTCGTGGCGAAGCATTTAGCAATGCCAGCAGCTTGGTGAGGGCTGGCTGTTTGAGGACAGGTTAAGGCAGGGCCTGCTGGGCAGGGGAGGGGCAGGGCCCTCGTTACCGTACCCGCCCCAGGCGAAGTCCCTGTCCCATCCCCAACCTGAAAACCCTTTTAAGTGGGTATCGAATTTTGTCGATTTTTTTTGTCATCCCTAAATTATGAAACACAATTTAGTCATCCACTAAAAAATCTTTTGAGGTAGCGCCTATTAAATAGATTACAGATTCTATATCGTGAATATAGTTTCTTGAATATTTCACTTTAATTTTCGAGGTACCTAGATTTTGATCCGTGATTTAATCTCACCCATTGAGAACTTCAAGTTAGTAATCGAAGTTAATTACTTACTCAAAATTAAACATGTCGGATTAAAGTACTACCTATAGCAGCCATGTGAAATTAAAATCATGAGGTCATTACCACAAATTAAATTTCACCTTGTTGCTTAATTTTACTATCAAAGTTAAAGGTGAACTTTATTGAAAGCATTCTTATCTTCATTAAAATTAGGGATAATTGCAGCAAATGTCCCAAACATTTTCATTTTTTGTGCACTTTACCCTAACATTTTATTTGTGTCAGCGGAGGTCCCAAACCTTTAATAAATATGCGTCGGAGGTCTTTCCATCCATTCGACCGTTAGTTGACCAGAAAAGTCAAAATTAATTCAACTTTGACCAAATTAAAAAGGGCATAATGGTAATTTTACTATTTATTCCCATAAAATAATTAAAATAACACTATTCATCTCCTTCTTCACCCCACCCTACCCCACCCTACCCTACCCTATAAAGTCAACCACCATCTCTCCCACAGCCACACCCGGTCCCGTCGCCACATCTCCCACGACGACCATGACCACCAACTCAAAAACAATCACTACGACAACTCTCAATCTTTGGGTTTGGTTCCATGATTGGTCTGTGCAATTTTAACTCCTATCTGTGCAATTTCAAAACATTTCGACAGTAAAGAAAAACAAAACAAAATCAACTCTCAAGCCTTTCCCAGTCATCAATGGCAATTCTGAAAATCCTAAATCCAGCAATCTAGGCACCGGCTACAAATCCAGCAAACCCTAAATCCAGGTATCGGCAGCAAATCCATCAATTCAGCAAACCCCAAAAAATTTCGACAGCAAAGAAAAACCAAACAAAATTGCGGACTGCTGCCATCGTTGCCGGCTTGATTCAGGTACCGAAACCTGCATCTGCACTCTCATTAGCTCCCCTATAGTCATTGGCTTCTTAATTTTCCTGGTTATTACATTGAAGAAGGGCGTTCGCTGATTTTAAAACTTTCCATATTCGTTACTTTTGGGTTCATCCTCTTCATAGTGTGCTGGAGCTTGCAGTGGGGTTGTGGGTTGTTTGTGGTGTTGATGGTGGTGGTTGTGGTGTGGTGGTGGGAATTGCAGCGCCGACATGGTGGAAAGTGGGGGTGGATTTCAGATTGGGGCGACGATTTCGCCGAGATGTTTTTTCGCTTCTTCCTGATGTTTTTCCGAGAGGATGCTGAAGTTGGGGAAGATGATTAGCCGAAAATGATTGAGGGAAATGATGAATCAGTGGGATGTTTCCCAGCGACTATGTGCCGATCAAGTCCGAAGAACATGAATGTGGGGGTGGGGAAGAAGAAGGTGGGTGGATTGGGGTTTTTTTAAATTTAATTATTAATAATAATTGAAAAAATATTAATTATAAAGTTACCATTTTGCCCTCATTAATTTTGGTCAAAATCAATCTGTCAGTCAACTAACGGTCAAATAGATGGAAAACCCTCCATTTGGACCTCTGACGCATATTTATTAAAGGTTTGGAACCTCCGCTGGCACAAATCAAATGTAAGTGTAAAGTGCGCAAAAAATGAAAAGGTTTGGGACCTCTGCTACAATTATCCCTTAAAATGAAAACATTCTTATCGAGATAAAATGTTCATCTTTATTACCAACGTGGACAATAAACTTGGATTGAATTATAAATCAAATCTTTATACTCGATTTTTAATATCAGATCATTTCATGAACAAAATGTAAACTCAATCAAATATAAATAATTTATCAAAAAAATAAATTAATATTTTGTTTCAAAATATGTGAATAAATAAATTTTTGCGACGAGCCAATACTTATCCAACACATATAACAACACGTGAGTAATGCATTTAAGAATTGCCTTATAATTGAATATAGTTTACACTATTGAATATAGTGTTAAATCATTTTCGGTGGAATTTGATTTAAAAGATTATCGTGGTTTTAATTTTTTATCAACTAAATTAGAGTTCATTTATTTCATTTGATTTTGCAACAAAATAGATTGCTGATGTACCAATTATATATCTGAAAATAAGAAAAGAAATTTGTTCATACGTCAGAGAAGTGTCAAATTTGGCAATTTATAGTGAGAAATTGTTTTCACATGTAATATCACTCATATTTTCAATCGAAGTAATTTATTCTTTTTTTTTATTGTGATTTTTTTCTTATTAATTACTAGTACATGAGGAAAGCATGAAACTTGTCTGCGTTTTTTATATCTTTTATTATAACTAGTGGTTTGCCCATGCAATGCATGGTTTGTATTTTGTTGAAGGTATTATTAGCGTGTTTATTGGCCTCTCATTCGTCCATCTCCTCTGACCATGTTTTATTCGACATTTGTTGTTGCAATGCCATTTATATTATATATCTAAGAAGAAACGGGAAAAAAATAGAAGCACAATGATTGACATACTATACAACAATTAAATCACTAAAACGTGCAAATTCTGCTATGTTAGGCTTTATATAAAGATGTAAAAGTCTTCAAAATGATGTTTGCCTTGGTCATTCCCAGTGTATCAACATGGAAAAGAATTCCACTTATAAGCAGGATTTAGAAAAGCAAATCGCACAAGCATAATCACACCTTGCAAAATAATGCTAAACCCCTGTTTGTCATTCATTTTATGGAAAATTGCAGCCGTGGTCCGAAACCTTTTAGTTTGTTGCAGATTACATCAAACCTTTAATTTTTGCGATCGAAGTCCCAAACCTTTATATGTAATTGCAGCGTCGGTCCCAAACCTTAAATTCCGTCTATAAAACCGTTAGTCAACACTGGAACAGTAATTTTGACTCAGGAAAATTGCAGCTCCGATCCCAAACCTTTCATTTTTGTTACGGATTACACCAAAATCTTTAATTTTGCGGCCGAAGTCCCAAACCTTTATATGTAATTGCAGCGTTGGTCCATTTCACGCATTTCGTCCATAAAACCGCCAGTCAACGTTGAAATAGTAATTTTGGCTCAAATGACTACTTAATTGATGAACAAAATTATCAAAACAAGCTAGCCAAACAAAAATATTTGTCTTCTTCAAATCTTTCAATCTTTTCACAGCAACCATATTCCAATCATCGATAACAATCCGATCTGATTTGTTATAATAATCGAATCGGTAAATTATTTTTATGACTTGCTATTTGTCACTAAAATAAATAAATGAGAAAATAAAATTAAATAAATTGCATTTGGAATATAATTTGTATGTATGATTAAATAATTTTTAGATTGATTAAAAATTAAAAATAATATTAAATTAAGAAAATATATTTGAGTGACAAATCTCCCCATAAATCTAACGGATTCGGTTGAAATAAACCCACGAAATCAGCTACCCAAACTGGACAGATTTTCAGAATTTTTTGGTAGCTGATTTCGTGGGTTTATTCCGGTCGAATCCCTTGAAGTTATGGGGAGATTTTTGGTGGTAATTGAAGAGGACATTGTGGGCTTTCTAACGGTATCCGAAATCGACGGTATTGGTGGTCGAAAGTTGCCAGAAAATTGTTGCAAACTCGTCAAAAAAATCTGAAAATCTGGGCAGATTTTCAAATTTTTCGATAGCCAATTTCATGGGTATATTTCGATTGAATCCTTTGGAGTTATGGGGATATTTTTTGTGGTAATTGAAGAGGACATTGTGAGCTTTCCAGCGGTATCCAAATCCGGCGGTCTTGGTGGTCGGAATTTACCGAAAAATCGCAGCAAAACTTGCCCAAAAAATTTGAAAATTCAGCGACCGCTTGTGAAAGAAATTTAAACTTTAGTGACCGTTTCTATAAGTTTTAAACTTTAATAACCGTTTTGTGATTTTCAGGTAACTTCAGCGATCGTTTGTGAAATTAACCCAAGAAAATCCCATAAATTTTGATATAGAACAAAGGTAGCAAAAACATTATTAAGATCTCAACCACAACATTATTTTGGAAATGATTTCTTAGAAGCTCAAAGGGAAAAAATGAACTTCAAAACTAAATGAAAAAAAAAAAAAAAAACTAAAAGTGCCCAAAGAATGAAAAACATTCACATGAAATACTTAAGAATCTGGGAAGGCCAAAATTTAAACAGTAGCATTTATTAGGTCTACCATTTGGCTTATAAAAAAACATATGAATAAAATATATAGAAAAGTGCAGAGTTCTAAGTTTATGCATAAGAATCACTTGGCCTAAAAGCTCAACATACCATTAATGAAGAGTAGATGTAATAGGAACAACCGAACAAGGTTGGGATTGCAAATTGATATTTCATTCAGTCAAGCAGATAAGATAGTTGATATAGTAGGTGCGACCATAGTGTATGACCCTCCAATCACCATAGGTAATCGGGTCTCAAACGAATATAAGTGGATGTTGTAAGGTAAATGGTATTATTACTAAAATGAACATAAGTGTTGTGCATAAACGTTCTCTCCTGAGACAGGACTTGCAATTGGACTGTGAACTACGGTCTGCCTGAGTAACATGTTACCCTAGTAGGTCGGAATAAAATCCTCTAACGACAATTGATTTTTTTTCCCTTGAACAAGTTCTGTGACAAATCCAAACTGAACTTGCTTGGATGGACCAGTTGGCATTTCGTACGGATAAAAAAAAAAAAAAAAAACTCTAATGAAGGAGCAATCACCTGAATAAAAATACTCTAATGATGGCTCACGTGCAAGAGCTATTTCGATGCAGCCTCCTTCGAAAGCCTAGCTGACCAAAAAACTCAACGAAAATATTGAATAAAAATTTGGTTGAAGAAGAGAAATCATGAAGTTGAAGCAAAAATAAAAAATCAAACGAGAGAATAAATAAATAAGTAAACCTAATTATTTTCAGTATCTGTATCAATCATTTCCCATCTAATCATCCTCATTTGAAGTCAGGATAGCTCCACAAAAGATCGAGAAGTAGAACCCTATACTTATGCTACCCATTAAAAAAAAAAGCACAAACGGATCTAAAATTTCTAATTGAATTTCCAAGTTCCAGCATTGCACTAAGATATTAAACAAAAAACAATTTAAAAGGCAACACTAATATAAAGATTTGGCAACATTAAAGTAAACAATTTTGCAAGTGTCGGGTAAAATAAATGCCACGCCTTATGCAAAAAAATTCCACAATTTCATTAAGGTTCACAAAAACCAATCTTAACACTATTTAACAACAAAATATAATCATGTTCGCTCTAAAAATTCAACATAAAAATAAATAAATTGGGGAAATGTGCAAAAATTCCACAATTTCATTGTTAAGGTTGTCAAAAATAAATCTTAACAGTAATTAACAGCAAATTGCTTAATAGAATCATAAATAAACAAAATTTGGGGAAAGAGTATCAATATAATCCTTGACATCACTTGAGAAATGAAAAAAAATAAAAATGGAATCTGCTCGCCAGTCCGCGTTGCGGTGCTTGGAATGGCTGAACTCCAAGCAACCAAATTCTGTAGTTTATATCTGTTCTGGAAGTATGGCAACATCTACTGAAAAACAATTACATGAAATTGCAAAGGGTCTTGAAATCTCTGGCCAGAAATTCATTTGGGTTGTTAGAAAAGGCAAGAACCAAGAAGAAGATGAAAAAGAAAACTGGCTGCGGGAAGGATTTGAGGAAAGAACGAAAGATAAAGGACTGGTCATTAGGAGGACGAAAGCAGTACGACAGGAACACTAACAATCTGGTTTGTATATGAACTCGAGGTCAAAAAGAGTAATGTTATTCATCCACACTGAAGATGAAAACACAGTCTAAATCTTTACATTAACGTGACATTAAATGATAGGTGAAATTAAATAAGTCATTTAATTTTACCTTTCATTTAACCTATCATCTAAAGTCACATAAACTGTGTTTTCATCCCCACTGGGGATGAATAACATTACTCGATCAGAAAAAGGAATAGTGAAGTGATATTCAAGGATAAGGATTTATACAATGTCAATTTCCCAATCATCGTGTTTTCCAACAAATCATTAACCCCTCAGTCCCAATTATATAGGCTGAGTTTTCTTTTTTCTTGTCCCAAATATATAGGCTTGTTTCTTAATACAGAATATTTTGTTGTGTTCTTTTACTAATATACTCTTATTAAAATTTTCCCACTTAATATGCAAATTTCTTGAAAATTCAAATTCTTTATTAATTCCAACAATAATTTAGTTTTACACACTGAAAATTAAATAGGGGTAAATTAAGAAAGATCTTGACAAAAATTAATTTACCAATGACATTAAATAAGTTTTCTCAATCCGTGTGAAAAACTAAATAAGCCTATATAATTGGTTTTTGTGCCGAGAGAATAAATTGAGTGAATTAAAACTTAAAAGTAGAAATTTTATTACAATGTTGGAATTGGAGCAACTGGTCCCAAACCTTTTTTGATCTTACGAATTTGGTCCAAACATTTAAATCATGGCATTAACCGTCCCAAACATTTACATCTTTCACAATTTGTCATTTTAGATAAACTCTGTCCAAATTGACATTAATTTTGTGCGTGGACTGCAATTGCAGATGAGTAACAGAAGATTCAACAGGATTGGCATTTAATTCATGTGTTTTCATTTTTCTAGCGAGACTAGGCCATTGAAAACACTCGTATTCTGCCATTTATCCTTGAGATAGATGTTGGAGCAAGCAAATAGAAGATGATTGAACTCGGGGATCTCTTTAGATGTTCTTCCACTTTCTTTTTCTTTTTCTTTTGTAAGTCCACTTTTACTCGATATTTTTTATGAATTTGTTGATTCTGTCTCCACAGTTGCTTAAAATCTCATCATTGTCTTACAAATTAGTTATGGATATTATAATCCAATGGTTTTTTGTAACACTCCACAATCACACATTGCCTTGGGATGGAAAATGGAACTGGCTTATAAGTGAAATGACCATTCTCAAGTGGTAGGAGGCATTATTTTTGAATGACGAAGCAAAGTCATGGGAACTAAGCCCAAATGAACAATATCATACCAAGTGAAATAGGATATTACAAATATTATCAAAACTTAAATCTAGCTAGAAATATGGTCAATGAGGACATTTAGCCCCAACATTGGGGCAATTGTAACATCCACAATCTAACATCGCCTAGAAAAGGAAAATGTATTGATTTATAAGTGAAATAACGACACCCAGCCGATATGAGATGTTTTGGATAAAAGTCCAAAAATAAAACCATGTAGGCTGGGCCCAAATTAAATAATATCATATCAAGTGGACTGTTTCTCAACTTTTTAAATTACCAAAAAAATTCATTAGATTTGCAAGTGAGTGTACAAGTCATTAATTTTGTCATGACGGGTTCTACTGTCTTCCAATTGACATGGTTCCAATCTCACGGGTCGTAGACTTGTAGGACTTTCAATCTCATTAGTCTCATGCTCAAATCAAAGCACACTCTTTAATTTTAGGGGGTGATAGAGTTGGATTATTCTATATGTATAAAACCTTGTACAAAATGGATTACAAAATCGCCAAGTGGCGGCCCCCTATTGGAGGGACGCATGTAATTCATTTTGTACTTGTAGCATAATCCTGATAGAATTAGGTTGCAAATATAAACAACATTAAAAAATTAAACAATATTGTTTGGTAGAGATTTGTTTGAAAGAGGTTTTGTGAAAAGCAATTTTTTTTTTTAAATGTATGGATAAAAATAGGAAAAATTCATGAGCACCAAAAAGGAAGGGCATTAGCATTAATTTTTAAATTACAGGGTTTGAGCACCAATTCCTTTTTGTAAGCAGGTAGATAAACAAACTGTTGTTTTGAACTAACCAACAAGTATTCAAATCAATAATCATATCTGGGGTAATTATATTTACCCCACATTTTACATTTGTGACACCACATTCTAATTGAAGTTATGCCTAATATCTTTTTTCTTTATTACAATTATATCTCCAACATTTTTTTTGTTGTATTTTTATCTTCAATATTTCATTAGTTAACATATATCTTCTTTAATAACGATTCTCCACCAAAAAGTCCACTCTACAAGCGTAAAATGACTTATTTGTCCATCATATTTAGCAAAATAATAAATTCCAAATATATGAAAAATTTATTTTTCTTTTTCCTCGTTTAAGCATGCAAATAGAATATTTTTGTCGAAATCATCATCAATGATGATATGTGCTAATTAATGAAAAGTTGAAGAAAAGGGTTTGACGAAAAAAGGTAATGAACATAAGTTATACAATGACAAAAGGTTGAGAACTATAAGTGCAATTAAAATGTAACGTAACAATAAGAATGGTGGTTTTAATATAATTAGCCCATACTTATTTATATGACAGGTAAAAATGTAGATTATTATATATTGTAGGTAAAAATGTGGTTTTAATAAATGTACTTCTAGATATTCTTATGATCTCATTAAATTGGATATCTTCGTTCATAGTGATTTTAAGCTAACCCAAAATATTTTCAACCACTTGAAGCTTCAAGATGCTTTTAGAAAAGATGTGTCAATAACTAAATGCTTGTTATAAGGATCACCGTGAAAAGATATGGAGAATGAATTCTCTTATTGACCAGATCCTCGATTTTTGGGTAATTATACAAAGAGAAAGATCCACGATCGGATTTAAAAAAAAAATGTATGCTAATTGTTTTTCCTTGTTTTGGCATATAAAAAAGGGAAGAGTTCAAAAGTCAGGGGTTAAAAAGACACAATTCAATTTTTAGGTGTCAAGTTTCAAAATGCAAAACTCATGTATTTATTTATTAATTTAAAATATTTTTATTAATTAATTATTATATAAATTTATTAAATATTTAATTCTAATATAATATAATTACCTAACGCCACCTCCACCACCACTCTTCTCCGGCGATCGTTCCGATGACTATTCCGACGACCGTTCAGGCGATTGCTCCGATTCCGAAAATTATTCCATTGACCATTCCGCCACAGCTTTATTCCGACGACTGCTCCAATTCCGGCAATTTATACAATATGATCACAGATTTACAATTTAGATAGTCACATATTGTTTTTCAGTCACAAATAATAATTCCTTTTTAGGGAGTGAGTCCAACTGCTTTATGGCTCAATTCCTTTCATTCCCCTAGTCATTGGTTCCTACCTTTGGATTATTTTCATTCAGTTTAGTAATTCTTTATGTAGATCCTCCACCTGCACCACCGACGACAACCATCACCATTGTCAACCCACCACATTGGTCAAATACCACACCACCATCTCACAGCATCCATCTGCAAAAAGTCCCCAACTCCACACCACTACATAACTCACACAAATTAGCGCGCATGCGCCACAAATCGGCCACCTCCACCACCTGCCCAACAACCATCGTTACCACGGCAACCGCACTAACGACTATCGTTATTGCACACATCGTAACAACACAATCGACTTTCACACACAGAAATCGCCCAATGTCGCCGATCGACGTGGCCGCACAACGCAGCCCGACGACACCATCTAGACTACACCTGTTCAGATGTTGACTCGATCGCCGTCGTCGACTCAGATTTGCGTTGGACGATGCTCTAAGCACCTTGTGAAGATGAGCGTTGGAAATTTGATTCATGTGAAGTATTTACCAATCTGTTGTATTGTGAGATCTTCTTCTACTAATACTCAGTGAGATCTTGTTCTACCAAGAGCCAGTCGTTGAACAAAGCCGGTTGCCGCACGTGAAGATGAGCGTCGCCCATCACGATGATTGGAAGAAGATGGCAACGATCTGGTAGCGACACTTGTAGGAGGCGAGAGAGTGTGTATTGACTGGTCCAGCTCCGTCATCAGTTGCCGGAGTTTCAACGCGTGGCGACGCAGAGAGGAAAGAAAGGAGAGAAAAGAAGAGAGAGAATGGCAGATGTAGACAGAGAGAAAATGAGAATTGAAATTATTAGGGTTTGTAATTAAATTGGGTGGATAATATTTAATTTATAGATACCTTATTTATGCATAATGAAACTCTAGTCCTAATTTTTAAATTGTGATGTTTAAATGCATGTAATTATGTAATTTCCTCTATAAAAAATTGAAGGGGTACTTACAAAAATACCCTTAAAATTAAGGGTGTTTTGAAAAATCATGTGAAATGTTTTTAGGAAGTAAAAAATACTGTGTAAAATAAAAAAGTGATACAATGTCACTTTTTTATATAAAAATTGTCACTTTTTACCTTTTTTTTAAAAAATGACACAAACTCAAAAAAGATGAAAAAAATAAAAACAGTGACAATACCAAAATAGCACAAATCCACACGTTGATTAAAAAATGATGTTTGTTACTAAAAAAAGTGACAATAAAAATTGTGATAGAAAAAAGTCACAAAAACTAAAAAGTGACATGAATTAAAAAAAAGTGACAAAACGTTCAAAAAAGTGACAAGTTTAAAAAAAACTGCAAACAACCGAAAAAGTGACAAACCATTTATTCAAAACTTTTCTTCTCATCCAACCCCCAATTCTCTCTCTAATTTCCAACCAAACTTCAATCAAAATTGCTAGAAAACAAAAATAAGTGCTTCTCTTTTCAAAAATCTTGATTACCAAAACCATTCTACAGATATTAATTTACAAGAAATGTTTTTAGAAAGTAAAAAATACTGTGTAAAATGAAAAAGTGACACAATACTATTTTTTTTATAAAAATTGTCACTTTTTTATCTTTTTTAAAAAAAGTGACAAACTAAAAAAAGTGACAAAACTAAAAAAAAAAAGTGACAAATACCAAAATAGCACCAATCCACATGCTAATTAAAAAGTGATGTTTGTTACTAAAAAAAAGTGACAAAACATTCAAAAAAGTGACAAAAGTTCTAAAAAAATTGCAAACATTCGAAAAAAAAATGATAAAACACGAATCGAAAGCATTCAAAAAAGTGACAAAACACCAATCGAAAAAGTGACAAACCATTCATTCACAACTTTCTTCTCATCCAACCCCCAGTTCTCACTCTAATTTCCAGATTTTTATGGAGCCTCTCGTTCTACTGTTGTCTGGTGGTGCATCGTGTCATGAATAGGAACAACCAAAAGTAAACTTATCTTCTTGAACGATTTGAACACGCAAAATCCATCATCAAAATTCGCATTCACGTAACAGTTAAAATAGAATACAAGTCAATTATAAATCCGTAGTGCAGGTATTTCTCCAATCTCAAGCAAGACGGGTCTCAAGTACAATCATTTAATTATGAAAAACTACCGGTTTCTTATGTAGAGTTCAAGTCTAATTCAGAAAAACTAAAGACGGCACTAGATATAGGAGAAAATCGTGGGAAAACATGTATATATATTAACAAGAGAATGCTGAGAGATGAAGATTCCATTGATAACAAATCTAAGCATACACTATATATTACAACATATATCCGTGAGCAATAAGATTCCCAAACAGAAGGGATTCTACATTGTCTTGCAAGAATATGTATGTACTACCTCGCAACCTGTTATAAAGGAGGCCAAGCAATCTCGTTATCTATGTATCCATTTATGAAGAAATTCGAGCAATTTTTCTGGCACCCGTGATTATATGGGTTGCGGAACCTCCCATCTGGACCACAAAGATATCCATAGCGTTTAACATTTGCCAATTCATTTGTGGTGATGTTTCGAGCAATGCCGGAGAAGATGAAAATTAAAACCCCTTGTTGAGGAGAGTGTTAATGCTGAATGAAGATTGGGTTTTAGGTTTAGGACGTATTATTTACGGGATGAATTGTTTAATTAGTTTTAAAAGGGTATTTTTCAATTTAGTTTCCTTTTTAACGTATGGGGCCTAATTTTCCCAAAATTGAATGTCTTGGAGAGGACTGGACTAAAGCCAGCCCAACTCGATCCCACCTAAATCAGCCCATGTAATCACATTCAGTCCATAATTTTTGTTAATTACGTATATATGTTAATTGTAATGAATGTCCCTAACCTCTATTCATTTTCTCACTTGTGTCAACTATTTTTCGTCAAATTCTTATTATCAGTGCACATTTGGTCTCTAACAACAATTTTCATACAAAAAACTTGTTTGAAAGATATAAAACGATTTATTTGCCTATCGCATTTTCAAAATAAATTGAAATAAACAACAAACGCAAAACTTTGAAGAAATATTTGGCCTGCATCACGTTATTAGAATATTTAGACAAAAATATATCAAAATATACAATACATGCTAATTAATTGAAAAATTAAGAATAAAGGACAACTTAACAAAAATATTCTTAAAATTAAGAGACTTCTGAAAAAGCATAGGAAAATTATTTTGGAAGTAAAAGATATCTTGAAAAATTAATTGTCAATTTTTATTAAAAAATAATATACAATGTCAATTTTATTAAAAAATCACTAAAAATATGATAAAAAAATTTTAAAAGTGAAAAACACTTAAAAATGACAAATATTCAAAAAGTGTGAAAACATCAATTAAAACATTGAAATTAGTTCAATAAAGTAAAAGAAAAAAAAGTGACAACCACCATTTCTCACGGGCTTGTCCTGTTTCCTGCCCCATTTATTTTTTTATTTCAAAATTAGTTTTTGCCCGTACAATGTACGGGATTTGTTATTTTGTAGGTAGTATTAGCATGTTTTATGTGTTGAATTTTTTTATATCTCATATTTTCGCCTTCCTCTTATATTTCTTTTAATATATATTTGCAAAGGTGCACAATTTGGATTTCCTACTTATAATAAAAAGATGAATGGGGAGTCAATGTGCTTGGAACAGTGATTAGTTCCATTTCCTTCAATTTATTTTTTGTCATTCAATTTTTTCCCAATCTCATTTTCACGCATGGTGCATTGTCGGTTTTTTGCAGACAAAGACATCTATTATTGACTTCATTGGTAGGCACCAAATTCTGATTTCCCAGTTTCTCCTCCAAATAGATGGTGGGAGGGTTTTTATAATTGAAGAAATGTTAGGGATACTTTTGGAAATGAGTAAAAAAAAAAAGGATATTTTTTGACCTTTTAAATTTTGCCTGACAACGTCCTGTTCACTTTCAATTTTTTAACATTTACTGTTCAAAAAATGAGACATGTCGGAGTCTCCGCGTGCGGAGGCTGGAGACGGTTCGGCCGGAGACTTCGCGCAGCGGAGTCTGGTTCCTTAGTCTCCGCACGCGGAGGCTTTCACATTTTTTTTCTTTTTTTTTTTACATGTTTATATTTATATCCTACCTATAATAAATCCTACAGTGTGCAGTGTTACTATATCCATTTTCAGAGGGCAATTATTTTCTTTCTACTGTATACTAGCTACGACTGTGCAATGCACACTTTTTTATTTTGGATGTAATATTAGCGTTATTTTCAATGTAATATTAGCGTTAAATATGAATTATTAAAGGCAGATTACTGAAGAGTTTGTTTGAACCTATGCTAGAAAAAATTCGTAAGAAACTGGCAGGATGGAAGGGGCGACATCTCTCGTTTCGGGGGGGGGGGGGTGGGGGGGCAAATCACACTGATAAAACATGTGCTCAGCAGCATGCCACTTCATATACTATCGGTATTGAACCTGCCCAAGGGGATTCATAATGAGTTGAACATAATTTTTTCATCTTTTCTTTGGAATGCAACTGATGGAACTAAGAAAAGAAAATGGGTTTCCTGGAGAAAAATTTGTTACCTGGTGGAGGAAGGTGGTTTAGGTATTCGGGATTTTGGAGATGTTCAACGAGCTTTATTTATGAGGTTTGCGTGGAAGCTGATAGTTGGAAAATCCTTTTGGGCAAATTTTTTTCGTGCTAAATACATGAAAAATAAACATGCTGCGTTGCTGAAAATTCCTCCCACACAATCTCGATTTTGGAAGAGGGTGGTTTCGGCATTGCAAATTGTTTTACAAAACTCATTTTGCCGTGTTCGGGGTGGTTCTTCAAATTTTTGGTATGATAACTGGATTGGTCCCCAAAGCTTGGCTGATGCAGGTTGGGAAGTCAAGGAACCACAATTACAGATTAAAGATCTCTTGACGCCGACTGGTAATTGGAATGGAACCCGGCATAGGGAGCTACTGGATGAAAATAAAGCAGTGACAATCGAAGGTGTGCTCTTTAAACTCTCAGGGCAGCATGATCAATACATCTGGAAACCCAACAACAATGGTTCCTTCTCTACTAAATCCGCCTGGGAGTTGATTCGACAAAAGGGAGTGAGGAGTACATGGAAAAGATGGTTGTGGCATCACCAAGTACCCCAAAGAATTTCCTTTGTTTCCTGGAGAGCTCATCTAAATTGTTTACCAACTGACGAGGTGGTCCAAAATATTGGGATCCCATTGGTTTCGAAATGTGAATGTTGCGATAATCCCTCGATGGAAACCATTGATCATGTGCTATGTCATGGGGAAATCGCAAAAAAAACCTGGTCTTATTTTGCTGGCCACTTCAGTCTTTCTCTTTCCTATGTAAACATTTGGAAAGGAATGCTAAATTTATGGTGGAAAAATGCTTCTGGTTCTTCACAGGAGGGTGTACTTCGCGGCTTAGCACCATTGATTATCACATGGGCACTCTGGAAAACTAGGTTTGAAGCCAGAATGGGAGGACGTCCTATCTCATGGCATAAAATCGTGTGGCAGACCAAATCAACGCTCTTGCAGGTTGCTGGATTGATCACCAAAGTCAGTAAAATTTCAGGGGGCGACTTGTACTATTTGCGCTCCTTAAACTGCCCCATAAATTATGCTAAGCGGAGAACGATGCAGCTGATCAGTTGGAAAAACCCGGCGGGACAGCAACTGAAATTAAATGTAGATGGTGCATCCAAAGGCAATCCAGGCTCAGCTGGTGGTGGGGAAATTTTACGGGCTAGCAAGGGTCGATGTTGGGCAGGCTTCTCTCGCCACTATGACTCCTGTACAAATATGATAGTAGAAACTCGAGCCATTCTTGACAGTTTACGTATGTGTAGGGAGCTAGGAATTAGGGACATCGTTGTTGAAACTGACTCCAATATTGTGGTTCAATGGTTGCAAAGAGGTGCCTGCTCTTTATGGTGGCTTTGGGAATATTGGGATGAAATTTTGGAGCTCATCTGTTTTCTTAATGCTCACGTCCAGCACGTGTTCCGAGAGGCCAATATGGCGGCTGATTTCCTTGCTAAATATGGCAGCAATGGTCCGTCTTTTACCTTATCTTTTGGCAAAGACGCTCCACAATTTCTTAGAGGAATTTTACACACGGATAGATGGGAATTGCCATACCTTAGAATTTGAGTTGTATGGTCTTATTTGTAATGACGGTTTTCCTCCACCATAAGTGAGGTTTTATTAATAAAATTTTCGTTGTTCCCAAAAAAAAAAAAAAAAAGAAAAAAGAAAAAAAAGGGAGATATAAGTAAGGTTAGAAAAATGAGCTTAACTGAACAAAATAAATTTACGTATGATTTTAAATTAATACAATTCTGATTTTATATATCAAATTAATACAATCCTGATTTTATGTATGTAAGAGAAAAAAAAAATGTAAACGAGCAACTCTCCGTGCTGTGCTGAGTATATTATTATTTATAGAAATTTATCGTATATTATTATTGTTTGCACAGTATAAAAAAAAGTCGGAATGCTCCGCACGGTGTCCGGAGTATCAACTCCGCACACGGAGCATTAAACACAAACGCCCCGAATGTGATCGACGTGTCCATTTAGGTTGTGAGAGTCGAGGGGGCAACGTCCCCCGTGGGTTCGGGGCAACGATCCAACGGGATCGATGTGCCCGATCATGTTGCGGGGGTCGAGGGGGCGCAGGTTTGGGGGCAACGCCCCCAATGGGGATCGACCTGAATATTTTTTATTTTCATGTATGTATGGAATTGAATATTTTTTAATTAAATTATTAATAAGTGAAATTATATTTATAGTTTTTGTAAAATGTAAATCAGTAGAATTTTTGGCCAGCAACATAGGAAGAAGAAAAAAAATTGATTTGTAAGAATTTTTTGTTAATTATTTGTTAACTGTCAAAGTTTTCAACCACTTCATGCATTGTCTCGTGTTTTTTGGTTCGATATGCTTGTTTCCTTGTCAATTTTTTCCACTTACGCGTCTCTCTCTACCTTTAACCTTAATATCAATCTACCTCTCTCGATTGTTCCAAAAATACCCAACAAGTTCACCCATAACTAGGACGATTACCTGTGGACTCGAAGGTTCGAAGGACAAATCTGCCTGAACCACTCGTTTTTGACCCCTAGTTTCCATACAAAAATCCTTCAGGAAACCGTATTTTCATGGTAAGGAGTTTTTATTTGAAGTACCAATTAATTGTGTAGTAATGTTTTCTTCCAGTTGTACTTAATTTCTATGTATATGTGCTTTCTAAATTTTAATTTAAGGATCCTGTAATTAATTGTGTCACGGAAACATTAGAAAACTACAAACACTACACAAATTATCTCCAGAAATTCGATGATCCTGATTTTCAACTCAACAATCTGTAAGTTTTGCGAATCTCTTGTCTTCTTTTCGATTGAAGAGAGGTTTTCATTTTTCTTTGGTTTTTTCTTGTATCTTCTTATGTCTTTTTCGAATGCTGTTGTTGGATTTATGCTACCCGAATTGTGGTCATTATGTTCATTTATTCACAGAGAAGCTAAATAATTTTAGATGAAGTTCGAAAGAAATAATCTCTCTAAAGTTTGTTGCATAGTTCCAACACTTCGATTTTGCGAGAAACAATGGACTTGCTATAATTGGATAATTGTCATCTTTTAAATGGTATATACAATTAAAAAAATGGTCTTAATTATCATTCTTGGAAGTTACTGAGGACTCCAGTAACTAATTCCCACTGGATGTTGGGACGAGTTTCTGTTGTGCTTTCACAATCATTTACTCTTCTTGTTACTTTCATTTCAACGCTGATAAAAACACAATAAATACAAAACTCGTGCAACGCACGAGCCACCGACTAGTAATGATAGAAGTATATTCATTATTCTATGAATTTATAGTTAACCACAAAGCTAAAGTCAAGGATATGCCAAGAAGAATCAGTAAATGTAAAGATTTTTTGTTTGCCTTTGAGAAGTGGAAATAAAACAATAAACAAAAAAAGAAGATTAAAGACGGTTTAAGCACTAATTTAATACCATATAGATGATTACGAACCAGTGGACATCGAAATTTGTTAGCACTAATATTTCAGATCCAGTAAGTAATAAAGCCATTGAACATTGCACTCGTATATAAACAATGCTTCACAAATTTTAACTTTTATACCTCAGTTGTCGTCATATTGGGGAAGGAAGTACTCAAAGATTTAATGGTATATTCAGACAAAAAAACTATTATTTGGACAACAATAAGGAACTTTGGAGACGTCACATAGAGGCTCACTCAAGGAACCAGATTCCACCTGTAATAGATTCATTACGACTGCAATTAGCATGCTCTCGGCAAAAGACAACATAAAGGCGAGAAGAAACATGAGCATACATATTACCAGGCAAAATAAGTGCTGCAGCACCAGTACATGCAGTTTAAACCCAGGCTTGTGAAAGGAGTGATGCTGCATTTAGCATAAACAACAAAAATTTCCTGCTCAATGGTCAAAAAACAACTCCGATGGAACTGATTACAGAACTCAGAAGCCTGCAAGGTAACTAGCAAGAGTGATGCTGCATTTAGCATAAATAATCTATATAACACCAAACATACGGAGGAACATACACCTGGAAGTTCTTCAGCATCTCCAATAGAAGGTGTAGTGCAGTTTCAGCAACATTTCGCTCAGTGTGCCGGAAAGCCCAAACGATGGAATCCATCACGAGCTTTAATTGCTGATGCTGGCCACCACAGACAAGAATAAAGCACATCGTCATAAAGTTGTCGAGGAAGAATATTTGATGTTCAAAGAAAAACAAAAGACGGAGAAGTGAATTTGATTATGTCACCTCAAGTTGAAATTTTACAAAGAGAGAAAGGAGGGCTTTTCAGATTTGTTACAAAAAGGCTGGAATGTAGAAGAAAGGATCAATGGTTGAGTAAAATCTGCCAAGACTATTGACTCTTCAAACTTCGATTAACCCGATGGAAATTAGCCCAGAAAACAACTGGAAAAAAATAATCAGATTGCACATTAGTTAACGGGGGGTATCAGTGCAGAAGCTAATGAAAACACTGGGAGTGATTGAAGCCGTTCAGCTTCTGTACAGTATGCATCATTTCATTCTTCAATTTATGATTTTTTCTCGATTGAACTTTACCTTTCTTGCGTAGTATTTATCCTCACCTGATTGCTACAACTATAGAGTGGGATACAGTGCAAGTTCAATCCTGTACAATAAATTAGAAAAGTAGAACAAAGCTACTGCAACTGGGTTGTCCTGCTGAACAGAAAACGCTTCCATAATTGACAGTTGGAGGAGCAGAACAGGCTGTTATGGTAAAAGTTTTATTTTCGAATAGGATTTTCCCTTGATCCCATTGATAACAAGGGTGGTTGCCTTTCGAAAAGTATCCTAGATGGGTGCCACCAATGTATAGGAACATAATTGAGTAAAATGTTTGAATGGTCACTGAACTTTAACATGGTCACGACTTACTCACTGAACTTCAAATTGTCTCTTAATTGTCACTGAACTTTCTGTCGTTGCACCACATCCATCATTCACCAAATTCCGTTACCATTGACGCGACGTGGCTGACGGAAAATACACGTGATAGGTGACGGCAGTTAAAAAATGAAAACTCAGTGAGAACATTGTTTCATTACTCATCCAACTTACATTTTGTCATATTTCACTCATCGAACTTCAAAATACTTCCCAATGGTCACTCATCTTTGAAATGTTGCACTCTATTCATCATCCGCATATTTCTAAACCCTTCATTCCTAATGTTCGCACAAAAATTCCACGGGTAAGTTATAAATGTTAAAAAAATTGTAACACAACAAAACTTAACTCACCAAAATCAACATATATGAAACATGACTTCCACAGCCCCATCAACTTCTTTAAAACTAAATAAAGCGTCCCCAATGATTCTTTTAGAAATATCATTTTTTTTAATTCGAACGTTTGCTATGCAAAAATATAGGTTTCAATCTGATATTTCTAAAAAAATCATTGGGGACGCTTTATTGAAAAATTTGTTTTTTCTAAAAGAATCATTTTTTCAATAAAGCGTCCCCAATGATTTTTTTAGAAATATCATATCGAAACCTTTTTTTTTTTTGCATAGCAAACGTTCGAATTAGAAAAATGACATATCTAAAAGAATCATTGGGGACGCTTTATTTAGTTTTAAAGAAGTTGATGGGGCCATGGAAGTCACGTTTCATTTATGATAATTTTGTTGAGTTGCAATTTTTTTTAACATTTGTAACTTACCCGTGGAATTTTTGTGCGAACATTAGGAATGAAGGGAACAAAATATGCGGATGATGAATAGAGTGAAATATTTCAAAGATGAGTGACCATTGAGAAACATTTTGAAGTTCAATGAGTGAAATGTGACAAAATGTAAGTTAGATGAGTAATGAAATAATGTTTTCCCTGAGTTGTCATTTTTTAACGGTCGTCACCTGCCACGTGTGTTTTCCGTCCGCTACTCCAGCTTCAATTCTAAAGGAATTTGGTGAGTGATGGATGTGGTGCAACGACAGAAAGTTCAGTGATCATTAAGAGACAATTTGAAGTTTAGTGAGTAAGTCATGACCATATTAAAATTCAGTGACCATTCAAACATTTTACTCAAGATATAATTAAGCCCCTGTTGGCCCCATTTTTGTTTTTCCTCAAATTCATTTTTAATCACACATTTCACAGAATCTACAACTTTTATCAACTTTTCAACCACACATTTCATTAACTTCTATCAAAATATACTAAAAATCTGATTTTCACGTAAACTAAATGGGGGCTAGATATGCTATTTATTAACAGAAGGTGTTTAAAGACGGTACTATTCTCCAGGAGATGAACCACACAGAAGCAAATAGAATGATAAGAAATGCATCTTATGAAGATCTATTTACCAGGGAAATGAAATAATAGCTAAAAAATTGTTCTCATCGAATATAGAAAGAGAGAATGAAGTAACAAATAGATTGAGGCAAAGATCAAGCTAGTAATTTATGCAAAACGAGAAGCAGAAGCAAATACTAAATAAGTAAATATTAGCAGTGCCATTATAAGTTTACAACTCATAGGCCAACAAGAAAAAAGAGCAGAAAAGTTGATGATTTATGTTGGGAAGTAAACTTGATTTTGGAGTAAGTAATACGAGTTTAAGAATTTTGCTCATAAGCCCAATTCAAAGGCCCAACAAAGTCTAGCATTTTCTAGAATTATGTTCTAGAAAGACCCATGTAAATATCTAAGTAATAGATAAATATGCATTGTACCTAGAATACTCTAGGAAAATATCTAGTCCAAATATAAAATCTAGAAGCCTCATGAAAATTTATGGACTAGAATTCTCTAGATTAATGTGTGGTCTAGAAGTCTCATGTAAGCCCTATATAAAGGGGGTAGAGTCCCTCCATTTTGTAACAACAAGTCAAGTCAAGTGTTGTAAGTGTTGAAGTTGAGAAATATAAGTTACATTTTATTTACCTCTTCCTATTAGTATTGTCCTTCCTATCAAGTCTTAACCAAATCGAGTTGGTAAACCCCTCTTTCCTCCAACAAACAGGTATCAGAGCCCTAAGATCCTTGTGAAAAATGGCAAGTGGGATGATTCCTTTTCAAGTCCCTCAACTTAACAAGGATAACTACGACAATTGGAGCATAAGGATGAAGGCATTGCTCGGGTCGCAAGATGCATGGGAGATCGTAGAGAAAGGCTACATGGAGCCACATGACGAGGTCACTCTATCCCAAGCACAAAGGGATAGTTTGAAGGATGCAAGGAAGAAGGACAAAAAGGCGCTCACCCTCATCTATCAAGCCTTAGATGAAGGCATGTTTGAGAAAGTAGCTTGTGCTACTACGAGCAAGGAAGCATGGGAGATCTTGCAAAACTCCCACAAAGGAGTTGAGAAGGTGAAAAAGGTTCGACTCCAAACACTTCGAGGTGAGTTTGAAGCTTTACATATGAAAGAATCGGAATCAATATCTGATTACTTTTCAAGAGTATTGGCCATTGTGAACCAATTAAAGAGGAATGGAGAAAAGTTGAGTGACACTAGAGTAATTGAGAAGATACTTAGGTCTTTAGATTCTAAATTTGACTACATAGTTGTAGCCATTGAGGAATCTAAAGATGTAGATAGTATGAGTGTCGATCAACTCATGGGATCTTTACAAGCCCATGAGGAAAGACTAAAGAAAAAGGTGAAAGAAGAGCCATTAGAGCAAGCTTTCAAACAAACGTCACTTTGAACAAGGGTGAAGGAAAGTTCAGCAGTAGGAGAAGCCAAAGAGGAAGAGGACGGGGCCAAAATCAAGGAAGAAGTGCATTCTACAAGGAGGAAAGAAGCCTAAGCTCATTTTCCACTAGAGGTTATGGAAGAGGAAAAGGTACGAGGCAAAATGAAAGGCCAAGGTATGACAAATCTCAAGTTAAATGTTACAATTGTCAAAAATTTGGCCATTATGCTTTAGAATGTAGAAATGGTAATAACCAAGTCAAGGAGAAAGCCAACTATGCTAGTCAAGAAAATAAAGTGGATCCTACACTATTGATGGCATACAAAGGTGAAGAAAGTAAGGAAATAAACACTTGGTACTTGGATACGGGAGCAAGCAACCATATGTGCGGAAGAAGAAACATGATCGTGGAGCTCGATGAATCGGTAAGCGGCAATATTACTTTTGGAGATGAATCGAAGATCCTCGTGAAAGGCAAAGGTAAAATCTTGATTCGCTTGAAGAATGGTATGCATCAATTTATCTCAAATGTCTACTATGTGCCCAATATGAAGAATAATATTCTGAGCTTGGGACAACTCTTAGAGAAGGGCTATGATATTTATTTAAAAGATCATAGTCTTTCAATAAGAGATCAAAGAAAAAATCTGATTGCTAAAGTCCCTATGACAAGAAATAGAATATTTGCATTAAGCATTCAAAATGATGTTGCTAAATGCTTAAAAGCTTGTTTTAAAGATTCATCTTGGCTTTGGCACTTAAGATTTGGGCATCTTAATTTTGGGGGCTTAAAGTTGTTAAGTAAGAAGAAGATGGTAAAAGGTTTGCCTCCAATAAATCATCCGGATCAATTATGTGAAGGATGCTTACTTGGGAAGCATTCGAGGAAAAGTTTTCCAAAAGAAGCATCTACCAGAGCTAAGAAGCCGCTAGAACTTGTACACGCAGATGTTTGTGGGCCAATCAATCCAATCTCTCTCGGTAAGAACAATTACTTTGTTATCTTCATTGATGATTTTAGTAGAAAGACTTGGGTCTATTTTCTCAAACAGAAATCAGAAGTTTTTAGAACTTTCTAGAAGTTTAAAGCTCTCGTTGAAAAGGAAAGTGGCTATAGCATAAAAGCCATGAGATCGGATAGAGGAGGAGAATTTACCTCCAAAGTGTTTGAGAAATATTATGAAGAAAATGGAATTCGTCGCCCATTAATGGTTTCATACTCTCCACAACAAAATGGAGTAGCCGAAAGAAAGAATAGATCAATTCTTAACATGGCCCGCTGCATGCTCAAAAGCAAGAGATTGCCCAAAGAACTTTGGGCCGAAGCTGTTAATTGCGCTGTATACCTATCTAATTGATCTCCTTCTAGAAGTGTGTGGAATAAGACACCACAAGAAGCATGGAGTGGAAGGAAGCCCAGTATCTCTCACCTACGAGTATTTGGGAGCATTGCATATGCTCATGTGCCGGATCAAAAGTGGTCCAAGCTAGATGATAAGAGTGAAAGGTATGTCTTTATCGGCTATAACTCTCGCTCCAAAGGCTACAAACTGTATAATCCAAGCAAGGAGAAGATTATCATAAGTAGAGACGTCGAGTTCAATGAAGAAGGAGACTGGGATTGGGGTGTCCAAGAAGAAGACTACGACTTCTTGCCATTTTTTGAAGAAGAAGAACAAGAGAATGAAGAGCAGCAAGAGCCTACCAGTCCACCTCTATCACTTGCTCATGGAGATGCTTCACCAGTATCTTCACAAGGAGAAAGCTCAAGCGAAAGGACACCACGGATGAGGAGCCTACAAGAGCTATATGAGGTAACAGAGAATCAAAATAATCTCACACTTCTTTGTCTTTTTGCCGATTGTGAGCCAATAGGGTATGAAGAAGCAGCGCAAAATAAAAGATGGAGATATGCCATGGATGAAGAGATTAAAGCTATTGAGAAAAACGATACATGGGAGCTGACAACTCTTCCTAAAGGAAAAAGAGCAATCGGAGTCAAGTGGGTGTACAAGGTAAAGAAGAATGCTAAAGGAGAAGTGGAGAGATACAAAGCAAGATTGGTTGCCAAAGGCTACAACCAACAGTCGGGGATCGATTTTGAAGAGGTATTTGCCCCTGTTGCTCGTTTAGAAACCATAAGATTAATTATCTCTCTTGCCGCACAAAATAAGTGGAAGATTTTTCAAATGGATGTGAAATCAGCTTTTCTAAATGGTTATCTTGAAGAAGAAGTTTATGTGGAGCAACCAATGAGATATAAAATAAAAGGACATGAAGGTAAAGTCTTAAAACTCAAAAAGGCTTTATATGGGTTGAAATAAGCTCCAAGGGCATGGAATAGTAGAATTGACAAGTATTTTCTAGAAAATGACTTCACAAAATGCCCTCACGAGTATGCCCTTTACACAAAGGTAAATGAGAAAGGAGATATCTTGCTTGTTTGTTTGTATGTGGATGATCTTATATTCACAGGAAATAATCTAAGCATGATCACTGAGTTTAAGAAGGCCATGGCTCAAGAATTCGAGATGACAGATATCGGTCTTAGGGCCTACTATCTTGGGATTGAGGTAAGGCAAATGGAGGATGGCATCTTTATCTCACAAGAAGGGTACGCGAAAGAAGTTCTAAAGAAATTCAACATGGCGGATTGCAAGCCTGTATGCACCCTCGTTGAATGTGAAACCAAGTTATCGAAGTATGATGAATGTGAAAAAGTGGATCCAACACTCTTTAAGAGTCTTGTCGGAAGTCTAAGATATTTGACATGCACAAGACCAGATATCCTCTTCGGAGTAGGGCTAATTAGTCGCTATATGGAGATACCCACCATGACCTATATGAAAGCTGCAAAGAGGATTCTTCGCTACATCAGAGGTACGCTTGACTATGGTTTAATCTATTCATCATCTAATGAATTCAAACTTGTTGGCTATAGTGATAGTGATTGGGGCGGAGACATTGACGATAGAAAGAGCACTACTGGATATGTATTCTACTTGGGCAACACTGCATTCACTTGGAGTTCGAAGAAGCAATCGATCGTCGCGCTATCTACATGTGAAGCTGAATATGTTGCAGTTACATCAAGTGTTTGCCATGCAATTTGGCTTAGAAACTTGTTGAAGACACTTGGAGTTTTACAAGATGAACCAACTGAGATCCATGTTGACAATAAATCAGCACTGGCATTGGCAAAGAATCCAGTATTTCACGATAGAAGCAAGCATATCGATACAAGGTATCACTTTGTAAGAGAGAGCGTTGCAAAGAATGAGGTGCAACTGAAGTATGTAACCTCTCAAGAGCAGATCGCCGACATTTTCACTAAGCCACTCAAGCATGACGTGTCCCGCAACCTAAGAACTTTACTTGGAGTAGCAAAATCAAGTTTAAGGGGGGATGTTGGAAAGTAAACTTGATTTTGGAGTAAGTAATATGAGTTTAAGAATTTTGCTCATAGGCCCAATTCAAAGGCCCAACAAAGTCTAGCATTTTCTAGAATTATGTTCTAGAAAGACCCATATAAATATCTAAGTAATAGATAAATATGCATTGTACCTAGAATACTCTAGGAAAATATCTAGTCCAAATATAAAATCTAGAAGCCTCATGAAAATTTATGGACTAGAATTCTCTAGATTAATGTGTGGTCTAGAAGTCTCATGTAAGCCCTATATAAAGGGGTAGAGTCCCTCCATTTTGTAACAACAAGTCAAGTCAAGTGTTGTAAGTGTTGAAGTTGAGAAATATAAGTTACATTTTATTTACCTCTTCCTATTAGTATTATCCTTCCTATCAAGTCTTAGCCAAATCGAGTTGGTAAACCCCTCTTTCCTCCAACAATTTATTACCGCATTATAGATTGCTCTAATTTTTGGAAGCTGTTTCGGACAGATGACTGAAAGAGAACTCGCACGCTGCAAGAAGGGAATGTTTTTGAACTCAATAAAATATACATCTACGAACGTAAGCAATGGCAGAAGGATAGAAAATCTTTTCCAGTACCTGAGCAAACGATTTTGCTATAGTCTCTGCATCAGATAGATGACTTTCTGCTACTGCCTCAATGCTATCGCTTTGGTCCAGGTTTTGCAGTCGTGGTCCATAAACTGGCGTTGGTAATGGATAAGGGTTACTTGCAGCAACAAGAATGCACTGTCTGAGCCCATCTACATTTTGAGTTTGATTTCCATTTGCGGCAGAGAACATCCGCAAAATGCACCAAAATATTGTCAAACAAGAAAATATTATGTAAATAAAATGCACAAGTATGCAAGTAATATGTACATTAAAAAAAATAATTATAACTTTTTGCTTGATTTGATGAGGCACCAATATCATCACATCTTTTCATTGATCTTAAAAAAAAAAAAAAAAGACGGATGTTCGCAAGAATTTTAAGTTCACATTACTGAAGTGATGAAGGATAGGAAATGTTTTTTAAAATAGTTTCGCACTAAGGCAGTCAATCAGGGATGTATGAAATAGCGATATTGGACCAAATACCTAAAAGTGGAAGGTTTTTATAAAGTAAGGGTCATGTTGTCACTTGTTACCCTAGAATACAAACTTAACATGTTGGATAACAGAATATATAAAATGGACTCTTAATTAACACCAAACTGGAACAAAAATTATTCGACTTTAAAGTGTCTTCACCGACTGTTCCATTATAGAAGGCAATGGATAAAAAAAGGTACGGAACAATAAGAAGACTAAAAAGGGCTCAACTATCACAATATTCCTACTATTTAATACCGGCCTTTCTAGATTATTGAGAAAGATTGTGGTCCCTAAGTTTATTTCAGTAGTTCAATACCCTATATGACTGAAGGCAAAATATATTAAGTAGGAGAAAAAGGTGGTTCGAATTAATTGAAAAGAAAACAGGAAAGGCAGAGAAACTTTGTCACTTGCATAATGAATGGAACAAGAAATTCAAAGAGTACTATTTAAATTGGCATCACCACACACCATTAGAGCTTCAACAAGTCCTTCTGACATGGCAGCATCATCGAAACCACCACCTGAAAAGGGAATAGCTGAAAGCCACTGAAAGAATATGTCAATTGCCTTAGTCCAAACCACTCCGTTGCACTACGCAAGCTGCATGAAAAATCATAATCAAAAGGAAAGCGGAAAAGGAAAACTACCTAATGTGGGTATAAGCGAAATTAAAGATCCAAGATGGATAATCTTCATTGAAGTTGTAAAATCTAGATAAAAGACAATGGAGGAGAAGAGAAATCCAATTAAAATAGTAGGTATAACATATGTCAATCTTCAAGACATCAGAGCTAAAACTCTATGACAAGTCACAAGCAAATTTTTCATTAGATGAAAGTAAGAAGCCTCAATACTTCGCAGTTATCTGAGTGTTGAGTGTGTAACTTCAGAACAATTAAAGATCCTCCAGAAAGATCAATATTAATACATGGTAAAAGATCCTCCAGAAATCAACAGGATTCCAGAATGGAAAAGCTATTAGGATGGATGACAAACAACAAGACAAGATTTTTTCAAAATTAATTCTGAATTTATCCAACAAAAAAAATGGTAACACCAGAAAAACCTTAAGATGCACTGGTGCATCAAGCGATTTCTCTTTTTTATTTCAAGAGAAGGGACGGCAAGAGTAAAATCAAGAATCTTTCTAAGACTTATAACAAATGTTGAAAACAGTTTCCCTACAAAGAAAAACCATGAACATAACAATAATGATTAAAATACGCACCACTATATATAAGAACCATGAGCATTGAACATGACCAGAGAGAATGAAACACTGGCAGTAGATGGCTTCTGAAAATTTGATACAAAGCAAACATAAAGTGTTAGCGAATATATATACGAAACAAGTAACTCAATTTTGCATAATCAAAGTAAATGTTAATGACGATGGAGAAAGAAGCATTGTAGCTTTCAAAAGTTAGAATACCTGACCGGTCAATTCATTTCCAACAAAACTCCTGCACATATTTAACAGGAAAATAAAAATCAATAAATATTAAAGGCTGAAGATATTGTCCACAAAGAAAATGCAAATAAATGCGTTATATCAAGCCCTCGTCATTGATTACTCTATATAACAAATCACCTCAGTAGGCATCATTTGTTACAATAATATACTTTCATTTTGTTCATCTGATGTTTAATAAAATTTAACATCGTCAATCTAAAGTAAATTATGCACCTTTTCTTAATAAGCTTCCCACAAGCCAACAGAGGATATATAGGGCTTTCTCTCTGTCAAACCTATGACAACACATGAATATAACATTCAAGTTCCTCACAAAGAGAAGGCACTATTCCTCTTCGAACAAACAGGGGATTACTTATTCACTAAAAGTTGTAGTAATAATAGAATGTTTCTTACCCAAAAAACGAAGAAAATAAAAAATAAAAATGTATTCTCTAGGTAGAAACACTAAATCACTGTGTTTGGGTCATAGTTTATATATCATTCTAAAAGAAATAAATACGTATAATACCAATCAGTGACAGATAGGAACACGGTCATCACGAGTGATATAAACCCCAACAGCATCAATTCTACATTCACCCAAAAATAATTCACCCGTTCTAGTTGCAATCAATCATAATATTGGAAAAAGAAAACTCAGCCTCTGTTTGGTATCCATTCTTTTTTTCATTCTCATTCTTCTACTAATTTTCAACCACACATTTATCAATAAAATAATATTTTCCATCACATCAATAACTTTTCTTTCATTTTCAACTACAAAAAAGGTGTGATTTGACACAAAGAATGCATTTTTTCTAAAATAATGGTTATCAAACGGTGCCTCAAATTATCTTTTATATATATACCCATTTACGCCTTTTCACACACGCTCTAAGATAAAGTGGAAGATGAAAACTACCTTCTTTAACTTTCAATAAAGCTTCATAGAGGGGCTTCTGGTTCTTCTTTTTCAAATACTGTAAAAAAATTCAGTAAAATCGTAAATATTTCTCCAAAATAGTGTTAAAACAAGAATAAAAATAAAAAATTGTAAAATCTCACTGCCATGCGGCAAATACGTATGCCAGTGTGTGTGAAAGAAAAAGGAATGATTCAGTAAAATCGTAAATATTTCTCCAAAATAGAGTGTTAGAACAAAAATAAAAATAAAAAATTGTAAAATCTCACTGCCTTGCAGCAAATACATATGCCGGTGATGGGCATTCCAGAAACATCAGCATAAAGAATTTATCAACCCCATGTAGCATGTTTCATTGGAAGCAAGCATTAATAGTTAAATTTTATTAGAATTGTTAATGTAATAAATATATTAGTGTAAGGGTAGTTTAGTCCTTTGTTCTTTCATTATATAAACTCTTTGTATCTTTACATTTGCCCTAAGTTTGGAGGCTCAATCAGAGTTAATTAAATCAATGGCCACTCAATTTCATCATTGGTTACTACTTGCTCATCGAAGAAAAAAAGGTTACCCATTGCTCACTCATTTATTCAAACATTTACCCGTCCATCACTCTTTCAAATCCGTCACCTTAAATCGCCGAAAAATTCCACGCGTGCGGACGGAAAGTTGACATGGCGCATTCAGCTGTTAACTCTGCCAGGTTGTAAAAATTATTCAAACAAAAGACAACTTCTCCTTCATCGGTAGATTCTTCTTTGTGGCCGAAACATTAACTCCGGCGAAGCCTTCAGCTGCAGCTGGAAACGGTCAGATCATCTACCATGATCAGCATAAGCCTCTGACTGTCCAACAGCTATCAGGCGGCACCTCCCCTTCGAATCCATGATGGAAAGTGAGATAACAAACTGCATCGTACCAATTGGGAGTGGTTCAATATTTTTTGATCGGAAATTCCTTTGTGAAAACAAGCTCTAGTTCAAATCCACCCCCAATTTCACATCCAGAGCACCATTTTGATTGCTAAATTCCTGCGAGTTCAAAGGCGAATGTGAAAACAAGCTTGAGTTCGAATCCACCCCAAATTTCACATCCAGAACACCTTCTCCTTCTGTTTCTTCTGGCGATGACGACCTCGAATGGTCCGATGGCAAATATTTTTCCAGCATTGAAAAAATTAGAAATTAATTAAATTTTCCAAATTTTTTTATGAAATATATTGTTCACATCAGAAATGATTTGCGGCTTGTATTTTGCGGTGACCTCAAAGATGTTGCCGAAGATATTGTATTGGATGAAGCGACCGCCGTGGCTCAGCATCGCCGTCGGGATGTGCTCGATCAGCTACTGCAGTTGCTGTTGCTACTGCTCCTCCGACATATCAGTGTCCGCTGGCTGAGCTCCACCTCCATTTCCCAAGTTTGCTTTGATATAATTTTTTACAGCTGGCAGAGTTAACAGCTGAAAGCGCCATGTCAACTTTCCGTCCACACACGTGGAGTTTTCCGGCAATTTAGGGTGACGGATTTGAAAGAGTGATGGACGGGTAAATGTTTGAATAAATGAGTGAGCAATGGGTAACCTTTTTTTCTTCGATGAGCAAGTAGTAACCAATGATGAAATTGAGTGGCCATTGATTTAATTAACTCGCTCAATCAATAGGTTTTCCTCTCTTCCTCTTGGTTCTTCTCCTCTGTTTGCTTTGTCAAATTGGTTTGTTTTGTTCACATCGTATCAGAGCTGTAGTATATAACCTTTGAATCCCGTTCCCGACTAGCGGCCTTGAGCTGCTCGTCCGGCTAGCAATATGTTTTTCTTTAAAAAAAAATCAGTTTAACAGCTTGTTTGGATGTCAAAAGCCAGTGCACCATCTTTTGGGGGGTGGAAAATCTGCTGATGTTCTGTTATGGAGGAACAAGAAGATCTCAGCCCTAATGCTTTGTGCTGGTTATCGGTATGCTTGCTCAATTCGTTTGGAAAAATGCCTCGGGTATATTGAACCGATCTCCATCCAACCCCGTCTTGTTATGCCCCGAGGAGATTTTTGTCAACATTGCTAAGATGATAGGAACTGAGGTGAATCGTGGTTTAAGATTCTTGCAGGATGTTTATTTGATGCTGAAAGGGTGTTTGATGAAATGTTTGAAAGAAATATTTTTTACTTACAATGCTATGCTTGAAAAGGTTTTCTGCCTCTCATTTATGGTTCTGATTCGCTGGTTTTTATATGTTCTTTTCATTTGCTGGAGGTATTTTATCTAGTTTGTGTTAATAGAATCTTAGTTATTGGTTGAGACAGCCACAGATGGTACCCAAGTGGATGACTTTTGACCTGCTTCTAGTTGGCCTTCAATATAGTTGGAATTTAGAGCTCAATGTTTTCACATTTGGATACTTGTTCATCCATGGCTTGCAATAGAGGAAACGACTGCAGGTCAGAACTTTGAATTTAATGGATGTACTGTATTGGAATTTTGCATTTGGATTTCCTATCCTGGCAAGAAAGAGATTGTTGTAAGAATGGAGGCAAGTTTGATCTGGAATTATGGAGGGTTTGGATCTTTTGGGCTAGATATCTGAAGAAGTGTATTAGTCTAAGGTTTATGGTTTGGGTTGACTGTTAAAAGTGGGTTTGGGTCAGGGAATTTTGTGGGGAATTGTTTGTTGGCAATGTATATGAAATGTGGGGATAAAGAGGGGGCTAGAAGAGTGTGATGCAATGAAGGAGAAAGGGGTGGTTTCTTGGAACACGATGATCAGTGGGTATTTTCTGGAATGATAGTGCT
Source organism: Fraxinus americana (assembly GCA_035079005.1). NCBI lineage: Eukaryota > Viridiplantae > Streptophyta > Magnoliopsida > Lamiales > Oleaceae > Fraxinus > Fraxinus americana. The sequence goes on along the minus strand of CM068710.1, from coordinate 15,466,905 downwards.
AAAGAGGCTGTGATGGTTTTCAGGGAAATGTTGGATGGTGGAGTAGAGGCTGATTATGCAACGGTTCTGTCGATTTTGCCAGCTTGTGGTTATTTGAAGAACTTGGAAGTGGAGAGAGAGGTGCATTTATTGGTGGAGGAGAAGGGTTTAGGGAAAAGATTGGCAGTTCAAAACGCTTTGATGGACATGTATGTGAAATGCGGAAGAGTGGATGAAGAAAGTAGAGTTTTTTTTGGGGATGGTGGTTTGTGTCTTTTTGTATTGTGGTGCGTATGTGGTTGTTTTGTTTGTTGTAAATGGGTTCTCTTTTAATTGGGCTTGTTATATTAGGTTTGCTATTTTAGTGTGGACTGCTTTTGAGTGGTAATTTGTTTGGGCTGGTTAAAAAAAAAAAAGAAAGACTTGAAAATTTGGTTTGATATATGCCCAGTTTATGGGATTGGAAGTTTGGTATGTGCCCGGTTCACGGGATTGGGAATTTGGTTTGGTATGTGCCCGGTTCACGGGATTGAGAATTTGGTTTAGTATGTGCCCGGTTCACGGGATTGAGAATTTGGTTTGGTTTGTGTCCAGTTAATTTGGAATTTGATTTGGTGTTGGTTCGGTGTATCCGAAATTTGAAATTTGCATCCAGTTCATTTGGTATTTGTGGAGCTGGAATTTGAAATTTGCATTCGTTTGGTTAGATTGGTGGATGATCATCAACTTTGAGTTCTTTATTTGACGTGGTTGACTTACTAGCATTTTGAAGATTTGATTTCTGCAGACCGGCACTATTTCCCTACCTTTTGTCTCTTCATCGTTGCAGCTTGCTACGTCTTCACGAAGTCACATCCGGATCATCGTTTTTGTTTCTTGCTTGACAAACTCTCGTTGCTTCTTGTTGTAGCATTGTGAGTTTGAGAGGGGATGTTAATGTAATAAATATATTAGTGTAAAGGTAGTTTAGTCCTTTGTTCTTTCATTGTATAAACTCTTTGTATCTTTACATTTGCCCTAAGTTTGGAGGCTCAATCAATTGGTTTTCCTCTCTTCCTCTTGGTTCTTCTCCTCTGTTTGCTTTGTCAAATTGGTTTGTTTTGTTCACAATAATATCGTCTCATCATCATTCAATCCTACTAATTTTAGGAATACCAAATTCCAATGAACTAAGATTATCATTTGGGCCCCCGAAAAAATTGAAACCCTAGATAGAAAAAGAAGCGAAAATGAAACTATATATTTGAGTTCTCAAGGAAAATTCTAGTAATAAAACCTTCAAACTTCACCTCAAAAAATCAATAATTAATTACAATTTAATAACATCCAAAGGGTTATCATGAAATAGGTAATCTAAAAATGAAGAAATAAACCACAATACACTTTTCAACAGAAAACACAGGGACTACAAAGCTAATCATCCTCTCTGCCACTAAAGAACTGATCGGTAAAGAATATGCAATTAACTTTACACCAATTATCCCCAAACACCACCGAAGAACCGTTAATGAAAAGGAAAGGGTTAAGGAATCGACCTTAAACTTGAAGTCATCGATCTCAAGCTTCAGCTCCTCTTCCACCGCACCGGCCACCACAACGGATCCTTCGTCTTCGTTGTCTGTCTCTGTCGTGCTGGTCGCCACGATGGATCCTTCTTGTACGTCCTCTACTATACGAGTAAAAACTTTCATTGGTCACTCAACTTATAACTTCATCATGTTGTTGTGATAACTCAACTTCATTTTCACTCTCACCGGTCGCTGAACTTACGAACCAACCCTTCCATCCATCACCCACCATCCCCGCCGTTTCAAACCGTCCGATGTGGCTTCACGGTCGCCGATGTGGTAGTCGACGGCGTCAACTTCGCCCACGTTGGACGCGATTTTAGGCTGTAAAAATGCCATTTCTCCCCAAATCATCCTTCCTTCAACACCCTCCCCCAAATTGAAACACGCCCTAGACCTATTGATCTCAACTCCCTCCCCCAAATCGATTCTCCAAGGCGACACAGTTACGAACTTGAGTCCTAAATCTGCCCACCTGGAACACGAACCAATTCAAAACCCTCTTACAAATCGATTCTTCCAAACTTGGCAGATTTTCGTTGCCTGCACAGCAACACCAGAGAGCAATTTGGGTAAATCCTGATTGAACCTGCAATTGTGTGAATTGGAGGCGAATTCATAAACGTGTGGAAGCAGTGGGAAATGAAGAAAAGAAGACTGCCATTGAACATGTTGCCCGCCAACAGCAGTTATGCTTCTTACCGTTTTTTGGGTCTTGAATAAAATAATAGTGAACAGTAGGCCCTCTTTTCTGTCATGTTATTGAATTTTTTGGCTACTTTCTATTATTGAATATTTTGAAATTAGTTTCATTATGTTGTTAAGAATAATACTCTGGTCATTGTCTACTGTTGCCGGGGGAGGCTGCAAACTGGTAGCCTTAGATTCGATAATTATTGTTCACCTTTCCCCTCTTTGAAGTGTAATGGCAGGGACAAACAGGGGCGACGGTATGCTTTGTTTGTTCGAGTACCTTTTCTCTTTTTAAAAAACTGGGTACTATGGAGCATCACAGATAGAAAATTGGTTAATTATTTAAGAAAGACTATACCTTGAGTTTTAGTATTGTGGTTGGTTAACTGAATCTGATTTCTTTAGATTTCACATCAATTCCAGTTACCCGAATCAAATTTATTTAGATTTCACAACAATTCTTGTAATGTGATGTGAATTTGCCTGCTGTTTTTCTGAAGCATGTTGTGAATAAAGTAATTGGTTCAGCTTTGCTGGTCTGTATAGCATTCTATGTTATTGCTTACAAATGCTCCTATATATTGTTAATTCTTCTGATCGGTTGAAAATGCTTCTGCAACTTGCTTCCAATTGTGCAATTCTATTACCCTGGTTTTTTGTTTTAATTTGGAATTCTTATGCTTAATTACCGTCACACACAGATGAACAAAGTCCTTGCAGCTCAAAGAGAACACCATCCAGTGATGACCGTGAGGCTGGTAAAGCATCAGTATTGGAACTTGTTGCCTATTTTTGATTTGCTATTAGTGGAACATTTTGTTTTTGTTTATGTATATTTCAAAACTGAAGTGGAACATGTCATTGTAATTGCTTTAAGTTTCAATTGCGCTGGAAATGTTGGAATAAAATTTTTTTATCATGCAGATGATCTTGCTTTAGTTCAGGTTGTGCCAATAACATGGCTACCATCTGTTGGACGGTAAAGTGACTGATAAAATGACAACTAGCCTTGTTTAGTTGGTTATTGAAAGTGGGCAGTTCTAGAGCCACTTATTCTATGATATTTTAATGGATAATCCAAAAACAGCCTTCATGTTATATATTCTGCTGTCTTACAGGGTAAAATGGTTGTATATGCATTTCTGATTTTTCCAATGCTTTTATATTTGTAAGAGATATATACTAAAATCAAGCTTTAGAATAAAAAATATCACAGCTTTTGTCACAATTTAAGGTTCCTTTTTCTCATTGATAATTTGTTATACTCACAGGCAAATCCAACAACACATTTGGCACAATGTTTACATAAATATAAGCTTCATTACAAGCCAATTCAACTACAAAATTGAAGGCCAATGAACATACAAAAAAAATAATTGACAACATCTTTAGTGCCGATTACATAAACACGAAGTTCAACAAGTACAACAAAATTCTTTATTTGATCAACTCGGACCATGTCTGTAACCACATTCAACGCAATGGTGTTGGGACTTTTCCAATTGCGCAGTTCCTATGAGTGGATTGTGACCAAAATTGCAGGCAGGTCTTCTGAATCCGATTTAATGGCTGTTGTCGACAAGGATATGAAATCATTGATACAACCACAGATAATTTGAGGTGCTTCTGAAAGTGATCTGAGTTGACCCCAATGTAACTTCAAAAATGATGCTTCAAATCACACATAGTAGACTTCAACACGGGATTCCCTTCACCGTGCACGAAACGGATCATAACTCAGATAATAGCTAATTCTTAAATAACCTCAAAATCTCCATATGCAGGAAGTATTTCCATCTAACCCCCTTAAATCCAGCAAGCCTAATTTTTGCACTAATCACAAAATCTATATTAAAATTGCATTTAAAACAAAGATTTTTGCCAAACATATAATATTTACACAAATATGAACCGACAGCAGCTACATTATTTTATTCAAGAACCAAAAACGGTGAGAAGCATAACTGCTGTTGGCGGGCAGCATGTTCAATGGCAGTCTTCTTTTCTTCATTTCCCATCTGCTTCCACACGTTTATTAATTCGCCCTTAATTCACACAATTGCAGGTTCAATCACGATTTACCTAAATTGCTCTCTGGTGTTGCTGTGAAGCTGACGAAAATCTGCCAAGTGTGGAAGAATCGATATAGAAGAGGGTTTTGAATTGGTTTGCGTTCCAGGTGGGGCGATTTAGGGCTCAGGTTCGTAACTGTGTCGCCTTGGGAATCGATTTGGGGGAGGGAGTTGAGGGCAATCGGTCTAGGGCGTGTTTCAATTTGGGTGAGGGTGTTGAAGGAAGTATGATTTGGGGAGAAATAGTGTTTTTACAGCCTGAAATCGCATCCAACTTGGGCAAAGTTGACGCCGTCGACTGCCACGTCGGCGATCGTGAAGCCACGTCGGACGATTTGAAACGATGGGGATGGTGGGTGATGGATGGAGGGGTTGGTTCGTAAGTTCAGTAATCGGCGAGTTCAGTGACTAATGAAAGTTTTTGCTCCTACTATGCAGAAGAGAGAGATGGTATAAAGGTATTGGAAGAGATAAAAAAAGGCATATGGAGAAGATATTTAGTAATGAACAGTGACGAAGTCGGTGTGAACAGTAACTGATCCGATTCGAATGTGAACACGAGGTACCAAGAATGAATAGTGATCCGGTGGATCCTCTATTTTATTTTTTAAAATTTTTGATTTGATATGATTTTTTTTTTTTTATTTTGATTGATTTGATTTGATTTTGATTTGAGAAAAGTAGAGATACATTTAGGGCATATTTGATAGGCATTATTTTCCTTGGAAGTTAGAAAAGGAATTCCATTTGCCACAAAAAAAATGGTGTTTGATGAACCAAATTTTACCACCCAAACATTTTCCCACCTAAAACTCACGCGCTCCCTTTTCCTTGAAATGGTTGAAATGGTTTTTCCACCTTTTTGGTGGGAAAGCTGAATTCCAGGTTGTTATTTTTTTTTTTTTGTAATTAAAATAAATTTTATAACCAACTGTGGAAAAAATTATCAATTTAGTGGACAATTTTCATGTAAAACAAAGTCAAACGAACACAAAATTTTAAAATTTTTCAGGTGGAAAATTATACCAATCAAACACACTTAATTAACAATTCTCCGCAAAACAATTTTTAGGCAATTATTTTCCCTATAATTCATTTTCTTTCCACCTATTTTCCACTCTTGCAATCAAACGAACCCTTATTTTCAAAATCATATTAAAATGGAGCCCAAAATAAGGCATTACTATTTGGTATAATCATTGATGGTGACTCTCAAATGAGATAAGCTACACGTGCAAGGCAAAAAGTGTCTTGTATGTTAACGGGGGACGACTATAAAGCCCCTATGAGTCATTCCCTTTGCTCCTCTCAAATTAGTGTATACTGTTATTTTAGCTTACTTCAAAGTGTAAATCCTAAATCCTAGAAGTCGCCAGACACCTTCCAAAGTGATGTCTATGAAAGCAAACTATAATGACTAATGACTACAGAAACTTTTCCCAATGTATGTTAAGTGGGTTAATTTCACAAACGGTCACCGAAGTTACCTGAAAAATCACAAAACGGTCACTGAAGTTTAAAACTTGTAGAAACGGTTACTGAAGTTTAAATTTCTTTCACAAACGGTCACTGAATTTTTATATTTTTTGGGCAAGTTTTGCGGCGATTTTCAAGCAACTTTCGACCACCAAGACTGCCTAGTTTGGATACCATTGGAAAGCCCACAATGTCCTCTTCAATTATCACCAAAAATCTCCACATAACTCCATGGGATTCGGCCGAAATATACCCACGAAGTCGGCTACCGAAAAATCTGAAAATCTGCCCAGATTTTTTGGGGACTTTGCGGCAATTTTTCGGCAACTTCCGACCACCAATACCGTCGGTTTAGGATATCGTTGGAAAGCCCACAATGTCATCTTAAACTACCACGAAAAATCTCCCCATAACGGATTCGACCGGAATAAACCCACGAAGTCAGTTACCTAAACTGGGCAGATTTTCAAATTGTTTTGGTAGCTGACTTCGTGGGTTTATTTCAGCCGAATCCCTTGGAGTTATGAAGAGATTTTTTGTGGTAATTGAAGAGGATATTGTGGGATTTCCAAGGTATCCAAAATCGACGGTATTGATGGTTGGAAGTTGACGGAAAATTGCCACAAACTTGCCCAAAAAATCTGAAAATCTGTAGATTTTCAGATTTTTCAGTAGCTGACTTCGTGGGTAGACTTCGATCAAATCCCTTGGAGTTATGGGGAGATTTTTGGTGGTAATTAAAGAGGACATTGTGGGCTTTCCAGTGGTATCCAAATCTGGTGGTCTTGGTGGTCAGAAGTTGCCAGAAAATCGCTGCAAAATTTGCCCAAAAAATCTGAAAATTCAGTGACTGTTTGTGAAAGAAATTTAAACTTCAGTGACTGTTTCTGCAAGTTTTAAACTTCAGTGACCGTTTTGTAATTTTCAGGTAACTTCAGTGACCGTTTGTGAAATTAACCCATGTTAAGTTGATATGGTTTGAAATTCCTCGCTTTGTTCCCAAGATTTCATGATAGAAAAATCTGCTCTCATTTGGTAACGTTCTTCCATTTTCCTTAGATTTCTAGCAAAATCAACATTTTGTGTAAGCCTTTTTCTTGTGGTGTCCATATGGGGTTACACATCCTCCCTTTTCTTAGCTTAGAGTGAAACCCACGTCTAGTAGTAATGGCTTTAGCCCAATATTTTTTTTCCTGTTTGCATTAGATAAAAATCAGATTTTTCATAGATTTTGATAAAAATTAAGGTTGAAAAGTTGTGGATTCCATGTGTTGACACACAAAAATCGTAGTCCAAATTAGAAAGCCTAAGGAGTGAAGCACAATTGAGAAATCCAGGATAAAGGGCCAAATGAGACCGTTAATGAATGCGGTGGAGGTCTATGAACAAGGTAACATCATCGCCCAAGCTTGCAAGACGCCCAGAATCTGAATGAATGAAGTACCTTACAGTTGCCCAGAGCGATGAACCTATTATCACCCAAACCCTCTAGTCGCCTAAGAATTGAGAGACTCTAAGGTATTATAATTATTCAAAAAAGAAGTTATCGAAGCAGTTATTGAGCAACCTTATCACACTCTACGATCCAAGGATCCCAATTATAGCGGTTGAACGACAAGAGTAATGGCAACAGTTAGAGATGGAAGTTCCACGACAAGTCAGCCACTATGAAGAAATTGGGTAGTTATAGAGCAATCAAGCAGTTTCCAAGCGGTTTGTTATAAAAAAATTATCCAGGAAGCATATCCATGGCCTAGAGGGTATAAAGTGCCAGAATTTTCATTATTCACTGGTTTAGGAGAAGTGTCCACTCTAGAACATATAGGGCGATTCACATTACAAAGTGGTGAAGTGATCAACTATCATAAAATGAGGTTGTTCCCTAGTTCATTAACAAGAGTAGCTTTCTCTTGGTTCATTAATCTGCCAGCAAACTCTGTTCAAACATGGTAACAATTGGAACAATTGTTCCATGCTCAGTTTTATAAGGCCGAGTCTGAAGCAACTTTGGCCGATCTAGCGAATCTACGTCAAATGCCAAATGAATGGGCAGAAGGTTTCCTTCAAAGGTTCAAGACAACAAGAAGTAAATGTTTTGTACATTTGCCTGAAAATGAGTTTGTCAAAATCGCTAAAAGTTGTCTAAGCTTTGATTTTAAGAAGAAATTCCAAGATAGAGAATTTTCTGATCTTTTCCAATTGAGCGCAAATGTGATTAGATATGAACAATTAATAAGAGAAGAAGAGCAGATAAAAAATTCTAGTAAGGAGACTTATTATAGAGACCCAAATCTCGATGTTTATACCATTAATGACGAGTATTATGGTCAAGTCGAAGTATGTTTGGCCGAATTAATCAAAGTAGATGCATATACTTGTCCTATAATGACCAAACCTAGAGCGTCGGGCAAGGACGAGCCTATAAAAGATGAAAACAAAAAGGTTAGGACGTTCTCGTTCGATGTGACCAAAGCTGGCCTTATATTTGATAAACTGTATAAGGATAAGCAAATAAAGTTCAGTGATAAACATAAGCTGCCGACCTGAACAAATTAAGGGTAAAAAATATTGTAAGTGGCATAATGCATGGTCACATTTGACTAACAAATGTTTGATTTTTCGCTATGTGTTACAGGATGTCATTGACTCAGGACGAATTACGTTCGAAGATAAAAAAAAGATGGCAGTGGATGAAAACCCTTTTCCACAGCCACTTGGGGTGAACATATTGACGTCTGGTTTCAAAAACAAGTTGTCAAGATTCAAATGGTTATCGACGATGGAGAAGAAGACCCTGGGCCACATCCCAGCGTTTTTGAACGTATCAAAGGGAAGGAGCCTAGAAAGGATGATGACATTTTGTATGCAAGGTGTAAATGAGAAGTAAGTGTGAAAATAGGGAAATCAGGAGCAGGGCAACATCACATCGCCCCGATTTTGTTCCAAACGTGCAGCCTGTTAGAGGATAAGGTACATCGTTCTATAGAGGATAGCCTTTTGAGAGGCAGTTTAGGCTAACGAATAATGTGAGGATATTTAAGCCTTAACCTCGCCAACCAAATGTATGACATTCATTCCAGTATAATGCAGGAAGGTTAATACCCTTCAATGAGTTGACTAGAATCCAACAAAAGCGTTTTCAACGAAATTATGGACGAATGATGAGACAACAACAGGGGTTGCCTCATCCTAAGGTGCCTAAACTACTCGAGGTGGCTAATCAAAATGTTCTCAAGGACAGTGAAGAGACTGGTAAAGGTGAATCAATGGAAGAACTGCCAGAGAGTTCTTCTGGGAGATCGAAGTTTGAGCGAGACAGAAGGGATGAAGAAGATCCAGATCAGCCCCTTACTATTCAGTTCGGTACGTTACCCCATGTCATGGCTAATAACTATTTACTAGGTAATGAGTTCAAGAACAAAGAGAAAGAAGAAGAAGAAATGGGGGATAACGAAGAAGAAGTATGTGTGCTGGAATGTGAAGAAGGTCAAACTTCTAGAGAGGCCTACAATGCGGAAGAGGATGATGGTATGATGGACATTGAAGAAGAAATTTATCTGGAAGCAGAAAGAAGAAAGAGAGGAGTATCATGCAATATTATGTTGAAGCAACTACATCGAGAGGGAGTTCGTGAAGTGGAATTGCTGGGGGAACAATCTGGGCGTTCTTTCGATTATTATGTGTTGTGCAGGACACCCAAAAGGAAAAAGAGAGTACCTTACTCTAAAAAGTATGGATCACCTCCAAGAATATTACCTCCTCCCACAGGATGGGTAACCGAGAAAGAAACTCTGGAGAGCAGCCATGAGAAGGTTATATTTAAGAGACTAGCCATGAAATTGACTAAGCACTTGAGGCCATTGTATGTGAAGGCATTGGTCAACGGCATACCTGTGGTGAAAGTATTCATTGATAACGGAGCAATTATAAACACTATCCCATCCAGAATGATGATGAAGTTTGCAAAGATAGAAAGTGATATGATTCCAACAGAAGTCATCCTCACAAGGTTCGATGGAGGAGCAACTTCGGCCAAAGGGGTTATGCCACTGGACATAACCGTAGGGACAACTACTAGGACCACAGTTTTCTTTGTAATAGATGGTCCTACTAGTTACAATGTGTTACTAGGAAGGGATTGGATCCATGTGAGTCACTGTATACCTTCATCGTTCCACCAATGCCTGGTTTTCTGGAATGACAAGGACGAAGCAGAAGTAGTGCAGGTAGATCACAAACCCTTTGTAGCAGAAGCAAACTTGGTGGAAAGGTTCATGTACAAAGGAAATTATGGACCTATCAGAGTAGTCCAAGATGGAGAAGAAACTTAAATTGTTGCATAGAGTGAAGAGCCATTTTTAGTATATGCACTTACTGAAATGTTTAGTCAAATGGGGCCAAATATAGTGGCCTTAGAAGAGCCATTGATTGGCAAAAGGCTAGTCAGAGAACTTTAGATGAGTTGTCAACAACAAAGGCAAATGGCCGATATTCAGGCCTTCAAAGCCAAGTTAATGGCTTTCAATAAAGAATTTAAAGACAAGGCGAAAGAAGAAGCAACATTAAAAGCATTGGAAAATAAATTGGCAGTGTTCGAGCTGGAGTAGAGTATTGGCCAAGAAATCAACAAGGTGGATTGTTTAGAAGAGTAAGTACCTATAAAGGATATGGACGAAGAAGTAATGAGGATCACAAGGCTTGGATTCGCTCAAGCACAAGACTCTTTGATTAAGGTGAATATTGGCGACGAATGGAAATATCGCCCAACATTTGTTAGTCAAATGCTCGATCAAGAGGCTAGTAATAAATTAATTGCTTTATTAAAAGAATATAATGATTTTTTTGCTTGGGAATATGAGCATATGCCGGTTTAGATAAAAAAAATTGGTAGAACATAGATTTCCAACTAACCGAATTTTAAGCCACACAAGCAACTTCCTAGACGTTTTGCTCCTAATGTGCTTCCTGAAAAAAGAAAGAAATAGAGCGAAGTGGTTGTCTAATATCGTGCCATTACTAAAAAAGAATGGTAAGTTAAGGGTGTGCATAGATTTTAGAAACTTAAACTTAGCTACGCCCAAAGATGAATATCCAATGTCTACGCTGAATTCTTTAGTAGACTCAACTGCCGGACACGTAATATATTCCTTGATGGATGGGTATTCAGAATACAATCAAATTTACATAGCCGAGGAAGATATATACAAAACTGCCTTTAGATGCCCTGGGTCTTTAGGATATTTTGAATGGGTAGTTATGCCTTTCGGCCTGAAGAATACAGGGGCAACTTATCAAAGAGCGATGAACTTGATTTTTCATGAGATGATAGGCAAGTTTGTTGAGGTGTATGTAGATGATATAGTGGTCAAATCCATTAAAAGAGAAGACCATTTTGAACAACTAAGATGTTCATTTGAGCGAATGAGGCAATATAAACTAAAATTGAACCCTTTGAAATGTGCATTTGGGGTTAATGCGAGAAACTTCCATGATTTTCTTGTGCACAAAAGGGGGATTGAACTCGATAAGAGCAAAGCAAAGATCATTTTAGAGGCCAAACCACCTAGCAACAAAAAAGAATTACAAAGATTCGTAGGCCAAGTAAAATTTTTTTAAATGCTTTATTTCTAATTGTGCAGGACGAACGAAAGCTTTTTCGTCTCTTTTAAAGCTAAAAAATCAGGACGAATTTGTCTGAAAAGAAGAGCATCAAAAGACTTTTGAAAGCCTAAAGACATATTTATCAAGTCCACCAGTGTTGATGTCACCAATCCTAGGATGGTTAATGAAAGTGTATATATTTGCTGAACAAGAATCAATAGCTAGAATGGTTGCACAAAAAGGTCAATTTGGTGAGGAAATGGCGATTAATTATTCGAGTAGACGGTTGACAAAATGTGAATATAATTACTCTTCTATTGAAAAATTATGTCTTGCATTGTATTTCATATGTATAAAACTAAGGGCTTATTTACGGCCTGTAACCGTTTATTTGATCTCGAAAGTAAATTTGGTTAAGTATATGTTCTCTCGCCCTATTTTATACCAAATGGTAGGCCTTTGGACTTTAGCATCGTCAGAATTCGAAATTCCATACATATCCCAAAGGCAGTAAAAAATCAGGCTTTGGTTAATTTCCTAGACGACCATCCACGTCTTGACATGCTTGAAGAGATTGAATTAGAAATTGATTCATTCGAATTAAAACCTTGGGTTTTATATTTCGGTGGGATCAAAAACCTCTAAAGGTGTAGGGATTGGAGTAGCATTGATAAATCCGTTAGGGATTTGTTACAAATTCGCACTCACTTTGGATAGAATGTGCACCAACAATCAAGCCGAAAATGAAGCCTTGATTGTGGGCTTAGAATTAATGATAGATATGGAGATAAAGAATGTGATTGTTAGGGGCGATTCTCAATTTATAATTCACCAATTGATTGGTGATTTTAAATGCCAAAGTAAATCCATTACAAATCAATATGAAATCGCCCAAGAATTGTTGGAAGAATTCGACCAAGTAGAGCTTCAATGTGTTAATAAGATATATAATGACATGGCAAATGAGTTAGCTCAAATGGCCTTAGGGTATTCAAAAGTTTCGAATTGGGAATCTACTTGTGAATTTGGATTAATATTACTCGTAGTCCAAAGAAGGGCGAGAAGGATCGAAATTCATTGTATACAAGATGGAGATGCAATAGATTGAAGAATGAAATTTAAAAGGTTCCTTAAAGAACCTAATAAAGAAGGTAGTAGAAAAATGAAGTTGCATTTGCTAAACATTGATAGATGAAGAGTTATTTAAGAAACGCTTTGACGGTATATTACTAAAATGTGTAAGTTTGCAAGAAGCTAGAACAATCATGGCTGAAGTGCATGAAGGGATATGTGGAGCTCATCAAGCAGGCCAAAGGATGAGATGGTTAATTATTAGGAATGGATATTTTTGGCCCAAGATAGGATAATCATGTGTTCAATATGCGATGATTGTCTAGCTTGCCAGAAGCATGATCCAATATAAAGAGTGCCAACAAGAGAAATGACACCCATTATCAAACCTTGACTGTTCAAGGGTTGGGTGATAGACTTGATATGGAAGATCTATCACCCATCGTCCAAGCAACATACATTTGTTATAGTTGTAATAGATTTCTTCACTAAGTGGGTAGAAGCGATACATTTAAAGGAGATCACCCAGAAGAGTGTCATAGAATTTATCCGTGATCATATTACTTATAGATTTGAGATTCCACAAACTCTGATGGTGGATCATGGAACTTTCTTGAATGTAGATCAAGTGAAGGAATTCTTGAGCGAATTTGGAGTTAAGTTAGTAAATTCCATGCCATATTACACTCAATCTAATGGATAGGTAAAATCTTCTAGTAAGATTCTAAAAAATATCATAAGGAAGATGATAAATGAAAATGCCAGAAATTGGCACGAATGTTTAAATAAGACCTTATGGGCTTATAGGACGTCGCCTTGGTCAAGTACCAAAGTTACTCCTTTCCAACTTACTTATGGACATGAGGTCATTTTGCCTATGGAAATCAACGTGCAATCAATTAAGAGTGTGTTTGTAACATAAATTAAATGATGGTGAATATGCTGAGTCACTAGTTCAAAACTTATTGGAGTTGGACGAATTAAAATTTGACGTCCTAGATAGATTGCAAGTTCAAAAACAGAGAATAGCTAAGTTTTACAATAAAAAAGTTATACCTAAGTCTTTTAGTTTGAGCGAATTGGTTTGGAAAACAATACTCCCTTTGGATAGTAAAGATCTAAAGTACAGCAAGTGGTCGCCCAATTGGGAAGGGCCATATAAAGTAAACAGTGTGTTGCCAATGGAGCCTATCATTTAGAAGATTTAGATGGCACCAAGCACATAAGATTCATTAATGGAAAATACAATTGCGTTGTACGATTGCAAATAAATAAGGCAAGAATTAAATACGTTCAAATAAATTTCTTTGTTATCAAATATTCATTAAGAATTGTGAGATACAAAGTACTAAATGCTCTATAAGCTACAATTGAGAGCGGACTAATTCTTCGGTCGATTGCCAAGTAAGAGGGTGAATTGGCTTTGATCGTCGTCCTGATCGTACTGCTACAAGGGCAGGCAGAGAGACTGAGAAGCACTCTCAACAAACAAAAGGGAAGAAAAGCACCCTCAAACTGCCTACCCAATTGCATTGCTGCAATAACAGGCAAGGAGGCTGAGAAGCATTCTTAGCAAGCGAAGTGGCCTGAAATGCATCCTCAAAAATCGCCTTCCATCATTGAACTCCTTATAGAGAACATGGAGATGATGGGAAGACCTTTGCTGGTTAAAGAACATTTCCTATATCTCCCGTACCAAAGGTGACATCAATACAGATAGCAAAATGGGTTGATCAAATGATCCATTTCTATTGAAGACGGAAATTTTGGATCAATTGTATGAGATGCCAAACGATGGCAGCAATTTAGTTTTTGAAAGAAAAGAATGGAAATAAAGATGATAAGTGCAAACTACATACACATTTATAAAGGCGTGAAGATGAAAGGACGGAATGTGAACGGCCACATACGTGCATAGTAACTGAAATTAAATGGCCCGAAGTCTTGTAAAAAGAGATGTAACTACCAAGAAGGAATGTACATGAATTTTAGCATAAAGAAATTAAATGCTTGGGGGTTGACGATTAAGGAAAGCGTTAATTAATGCGCAAGTAAATAAAACAATCATTCATTAATGACGATGGATGCTATTACATTCAAAATTAGCAATAGCAGCTAGTGCGAAATTACAAAAGAAAAGTAGAGACATCAAATTTGTTAATTACAATTCGACCCAAGTTGAACGCATTCTTTCCCTAAGTCTTCCCCAATCTTCGCTCTGTTGAGAAGAGCGACAGTTAATTCAGTTGCAAAATCGTCATCAACCTCCAGCTTTTTATACTCCTTAGCCAAAGACTTGGTTTGTTCAATTCCTTGGGAAGCATTGCGCTTTCTAGCAGCCATTCTCATCTTATAGTCATTCTTCTTTGCTTGAAGCTCCTTCATCTCTGCAGCCAAGCTTATCATCAAAGAGTCTTCAATCATAATTTTGGAGGAGATTTCATTCAATTCAGCCTCGGCTTTGTTAATCTCTAGAAGTAGAGACTCTCTTTCAGCTGTAGCACGAAGATATTGAGTACTCTTGGCCTTCAGTTCAACATTTTTAGCTAGCAAGGAGAGGATGTCAGAGTGGAAAACATCAACATTGCTTTAAAGTCAGCGGAAACATTGAGCGACGAAAGTGTAAGTGCTTGCGCTAATTTCGCACTCAATAGCTCAAGTTTATCTTTCTATTCAGCAGCACTAGCCTGGCCGATATCCATGTCCATGAAAGATACATACTCAAGACCGACTGCTTGAGAGACTTCATATTTTCCTCCAAAAAATTAGAAGACGAAGCAGAAGAATAACTGGTTGAAGTAAGGCGAGACGTCTTTACTTATCTCCAGAAAGTGAGCAAGTCCTAGGTGGAATGTACATCAGCATCCTATAAAGAAAGATGCCAACATTTAGTATTTTCACTGCGATAAACAAAGTGAAAATGAAAGTGAAGCAAAAGGTTACCTCTCAGCAACCTTGGGAAGTTCAGGCACATCACCAGTTGGCTCCACCACCTGTGGAGACTTCCTATTATCTGGGCAAGTAGACTCTGCCAAAACAGGCCGGTCCATAGGAACCTCTGCAAAATTCAAGAAGCAATGAATCGAAACCTAGCAGCATAAGTAAGGATAAAAATACTAAAATTTGTAGTACCTTTCGATTCGACACTTGGGGGGTCAACGCCCTGGGAAGGTAGTAGCTCTTCGACTAGCTGTGATGAAGATTTTGGGACTAGGGATCTCTCTTTAAGCACGGTTCCTTCATCAGCTGATTTGTATGAAGCAGCTTCAGCAGGGGGTGATGGAACAGAAGCTGCTAAGATTAGAGCCTTCGAAGGGGAAGCTAGACCCTTCTGGAAAATTCAGGTAAATCATTAATACATGGAAGATGATGTTTTGTGAAATAAACAAACTCAATTACCTTTCTCCTAAGGATGAGAGGATAATCATCATCATCATCATCCTGCAAAACTAGAGAAGCTGATGCTAGTCGTTTACGGCTGGAGGCACCTTTGGCTGTAGCAGCCTTGGCAGGTAGAGAAGCAGATGGAAGAATAAGGCATTTAGCGTGAGCAGATGAGAAAAGATTTCTAATGGACACAGGGGTGGCCAAAATAGGAGAGGTAGAAGAAATGTCCGGTCGATCTCGTAAATGGAAGGCACTATTGGCATCAGCTGTGAACAACCTACGTTTCACATATGGCCAAAGTTGGTCAAAAAGGGAATGTGTGATAGTGGTAGGATTGAAAGGAGCTATAGAGAACTCTTTGGCTAAAAGATTATTGCGGGCATCAATATCTTGTGCCTCAGTCTTATTGATAATATAAAAACGATCTGTTAAATTCTTAGAATAACAAAGAAGAATAGGTCACATTTGGCCAAAGCCAAGTTGTCGAGCCAAAAATTGGAGAGCATATATCTCAACCCCTGCCTTGGCATTTGTTCCTGTGACGATGTCACGGAACAATTCTCTCTCAACCAAAAATTGAACCCAAATGGGTAAGGAAGTGCTCACCTCAGCTAAGGTAGAAGAAGGCCGCACATAAGGAGGGATTTGGTTCGAAGAGAAAGGGAAAAAAGAGGGTGTTGAATTCAAAGTATAAAAGAATGTGAAGACGTCTCTGCCAGACATATTTACATGGCTCAATTGATGAATGAATAGCCCATAGCAGCTGACTGTTCGGGGAAGAGATGGTGGAGCGCCAAGCTGTGGAAAATAGGCTCTCAACCACAGTTGAGTAAGCCAAAGAGGCCCACTGCCAATGGAAGATGCACCATTCTTTAACTGAAATTTGAGGAAAGCCATGCCTCTATAAAAGGCGGCTAAAAAGAATGACATAAATTCAAAGACCCGCCACGTGCTAATTCATGCGATTGTGGCAGATAACTCATGGAGGGTTTCAGGTTGGGAACACAAAGAACATATTTACAAAGCCAGACCTGAAGGAAAGCTACACCCTCACTATGAGTAGGCTCAGAATTGGAAGCAGTATAAAGGCCTTACATGCTTGAGTGAGACTTTCTTGCCAAACTTAGGGGCAACGCTTGAAATCAAAATACCAGGAAAAATGGTATCGCCCAAAGGCGGAAGATTCACTAGGGTTCCAACATCTCTTAGAGTAATAGACATTGTGCCAGAGGGAAAACAAAAGTGTTATACTCAGAAGACCAAAAACTCAGAGCGATTGGAAAAAGCAGTGAGTCATAAGTCGGGGGATGAAGGGTAATTTCTAATAGGTCCAAAAATTTAGCACGATCGAAAATTTCTTTGGTGGGACCATGATTTACCATACGTGCACGCCATCTACGAAAACTAGGATCAGGTTTTGGCCAGGTTCGAATACTTTTTTCGCGAATCGGCCTCAGTGGCAAGGAGTTCAGAAACGGAAGGTCTTCACTGCATGGGAATAGTTTACTCACCGCCGCTCGTCTGACAGCTTCAGTATCATTAAATGATGGGCCTAGATAGAATTAATTGAGGTCAACGTTGGCTTGCGCAAGGAAGTTTGAATTTATATACGGTCTAGTAAGAAGGTTTTGGAAGTTCTCAAAACTGAAAGAATCGTCGGATTGAGTTTGTAAAGTTGCCATTTGCAACGAAGTACAGATGCTACGAAGGATTCTTGAGAAGCGTAATGAGGAAGCAAGACAATGAACAATGACCTTTATAGAACACACGAAGTAAAGATGTGAAGATAATGGCACGATGAAGTGGCGTGTCTTTAAGTTTATAAGGGTTTGTAACGTTGAACTTTTTCAGGCTATAGAAGGAAATAATGATTAAAATTCTTGGGAATTTCAAATATTGCCGAAAAATACAAAAGAAGAATACGGCAAAGTTTAATATTTGAAATTAATTCTGCCATATTAGGGGGTAATTGTTGACACACAAAAAGTGTAGTCTAAATTAGATAGCCCAATGGATGAAACCTAATTGAGAAATCCATGATAAAGGCCCAAATAGCACCGTTAATAAATGTGGTGGAGGTCCACAAACAAAGTAACATCATCGACCAAGCTTGCAAGATGCCCAGAATCTGAATGAATGAAGTACCTTACAGTCGCCCGAGCAATGAACCTGTTCTCGCCCAAACCCTCTAGTCGCCCAAGAATTGAGCGAATCTAAGGTATTATGTCTATCCAAAACAGCAGCTATCGAAGCAGTTATTGAGCAACCTTATCACGCTCCACGATCCAAGAATCCCAATTATAGGCGGTTGAACGACAAGAGTAATGCCAACAGTTAGAGACGGCAGTTCCACGACAAGTCAGCCACTATGAAGAAAGTGGGTATTTATAGAGCATTCAAGCAGTTTCCAAGCGGTTTGTCACAAAAAAATTATCCAGGAAGTATAAAAAGTAAGAGAAGACATAGAGGAAAAGACCTCGAATCAAACACTCTCAAACAGAGAATATGTAATTTTAATTTCTTAGTTCAACTTTAAATTATCTCCTTTTAGTACTCGTGTGCTTGCGTCCCTTGGAAGCATTCAGTTTCTTTCCAATTGTAACCTTCATCAATAAAACACCACTTTTTGGGACTTTGTTTCAAAATGTTTGTTCCTTATACAATCGTCGAACCTTTTTTAATTGTTAGCGATAATCCGCGCGAAACACCATGAAATGAAATGTTCGATTAAAATTAATTATTTATTTTAATTTAAATTTGAATCTAACTTTTAGTTGAATCAATCTGAACTTAAATTATAATTGCATAACCAAACTTTAAAGTCTAATGTGAATTGTATAATAATGAATAGTGCTAAGAAATAAAAGAAAATTAAAATATCATTTATTATCTTATTAAAAATTGTAAAATACTAGATAATAAGAATATATTTAAAACTCGCGTAAGTGCATTGCAATTTTATGCATTTGTGATGATTCTTACCCGTCAATACAACGACAAATAGGATTTCAAATATACAAATATTTATTAAAAAAAGTCTAGGAACTAATTCTCTACTGTTAATTGGCCATAGTCGAATCTCAGTAATACATCTTCATCTTTTTAAACGTATTTCTCGCTTAGTAGCCACTTCAAGTATAAAATTTTGAAATTGCGTCCATCTCCATTTTAGTCCCAAACTAGTCAGATTAAACATGCGTTGTACGTGATTTTGAAATGCTTTATAAGTGTCGTAAAAGTAATATTTAATCTTTCATTTATCATTTTGATCTAAATATAAGATAAATGTAAACCCCTAAAAATAAGTATTATATATGCACTTAAATAGCGAAATACATACTTGAATGTGAGTATTAGAATTACAACTAAATGTATAAATAAAGATGATGACAAATACGGTACACGAATTTACGTGAATATTAATTAATTTAGAATTAATACCAATAAATATATACCAAACAATGAATGTTTAATCATTTCTATTAAATGAATATAATTTAATTTCAATTAAGTGAAACTAGATACTAATTAGCATACATGGACATGAATAATGAACTGCATCCTTGAATTTGAAATTCTAATTACTATTTATTAAATGAATGTGAAAGTTAATTAATTGAGAATTAATTACGACAACATGGACGTGAATGTGAGTGTAAAATTCTAATTAAAATTAATTAAATGAATGTGAATGTTAATGTTAATTAATTGAGAATTAACTATAGTATTTATTACAGTTTGTAAATTAAATACATATTGAAAAACAAAAAATAAGATATTATTGAAATAATTGAATTGTGGTAGGGTTATAATTGCCCAAAAATTATTTTCACTTGATGTGATATTTAATATATTATACATATATTTGGTTAAAAGTGCTTTTCCTAGAATTGGTAGTTAAAAAATAAGTAAAAATTTATGATTTATATATAAAATTATTTTACTAAGAAAATGTATAGTGAAAAATAAATTATAAAAAAATTAAGCTCAAACAGGGGTTAAGTAGCCTAAGGTGTATTTTTCCTTTGTTTAGTTTGCGTTTTACACAAACTGCAACATACGAGATAGTTAAGGTTTCGCACTTTTCCGATGTGAGATAGCCCACTGACATATAGTACATATTTGAATCTCGCCTTATTTTTAGACTTGTTTGGTGACCATTTTTTTACGGAAAATTTTTAAATTTACTAACATAATATTTTATTATGTAAATGTGTGGTTCAAATTGATATGATTAAAAAAAAAAAAAGAAAAGAAAGAAAGAAGTTTGATAAGAATGGGAATCAAATTTTCGTTTTCTTTGCTATAATCCCATCTTCCATGTATATGCTACGTGGATAATTCAACGAGCATTGCTAGTGGTGCATAATCTTGGTTACATAATGGTATCCACCCACTCACATAGGGGTGGGACCCACTTAAAGAAAATATTTTTTATTCACGTGGGTCCCATCCCCATATGAGGGGATGGATACCCTTATGTAACCTCAATTATGTACAACTAGAAATATTCTAATTCAACATCCACTAAATTTTCAATAATATAAACATTTATATCTCATTTAATTAGTTAATTAATTTTCTATGATACTAATTTATTAATTAAAAACATATACATTTGTTTAGGGATGACAATGGTTCGGTTCGGGGTCGGTTCTGCCAAAACTATAACCACACCACCAAAATTTTGATCATACCATAACTGCACCATAACCACGTAAATCGGTTAAGTTTGGCTCGGTTCGGTTCGATTCGAATAATAACCACGAAAATAAATTATTTTTACAAGTCCAAACTCCAACCGTCAGATTGAAAAAAAAAATTATGAAAAAAAAATCAATAAAAATAAAAACGCAATACTAAGCCAGTTTAGCAAACAATATCCCAACTTCCAAATGCAAAATTCGAATTTAACAAACAATATTATCAATATAGGTCAAGACTTTTACTAGCATAGGTCAATCTTCATTCTTCCCCACAATTCTTACTTGCATAGGTCAAGAGTCAAGATTTAAAGTTGATTCCTATTTAATAAATAAGAAATGTAATTAGGGTAATAATACAACCATACTACTTATTCAAGAATGATCTTAACTGAAGATTTAAACAAAAAAATGTACCTCTTCGTCAGTGTCCTCCTTACTAATTCTTGCACAAGCTCCGAAATATGATGAAGAAGCAGAATTTTCTAAACACAATAGAGAAAAAATTAGAAATAAAAGAAAGTGCATGAATAACAATTACAAAACAATAAATCCTACTATAAATATCAGTCTAAAGCCATCCCGAGCACACATTACAGCTTCTAAAATTTTCGGGTAAAGCTTATTTCTATGTGGACTCACAAATCTACTAGTTGTACCTAACGTTGACTCAGATGCCACAGTAGATACTAGAATGACTAATAAATCTCTAGCGACCTTCTGTAAAGTCGGATATTTTATTGAACTTGCTTTCCACCATGTCAATAAATCAAAACCATCCATCATTGGCGATACGTCTAGTCTAGAAAAACACCAGACTCTTATTTTTACATGATCAGCGGTAATAGAATGACTAATAAATGTATCAAAACCAGCCATCCGAGAATGCTTTACAACAGTAGTAGATGACTCTGATTGGGAAGATAATGAAGAGTGATGTGTATTTTCTGTCGAATGACGTGATCTCTTGTATTCTTTGAGCAACTTATGACAAAATGCTTTAATCTTTTCAACCTCTACTTGACGCTTCATCTCCAAAGATCAAAGGGAAATAGTATTCAACTAGTTTCATCGTGTATCTCAGATCTAATGTAGTTGCAACAGCTAGAATTACATGCATGTCACTCCTATATTTGTTAAACTTTTCCTTTATGCTTGACGCCATCCATTTGAATTCATCACAAGATGATGTGCTCCAATCACGGATTGCCAACTTTATGCCACAAATATTTGGAAAATATAGATGGTAGTATGATATTTTTTACCTGAAAATAATTCAACCGCTTCATAAAATTTCTTCAAGTTATCATAAATCTCTGTAGCCAAGTTCTAATCACTCTCATTGGGTACACTTCTGTATTGAGGCTCTCTTTGCCTTATACGAGGAAAACGTTCATTGTAAAGTAAAGCAGTATGAATCATTAAATACGTGGAGTTCAATCGAGTCTTGCAAGCCAGTGCTAACTTTTTTTCACAAGGGATTTTCATTTGTCGTGCAACTACCTCAAATGTTTGAAGCCAATTGACGCAAAACAACTCAGGGAGTGTGCTCACAAGATGGTAGACTTCGTTGCTGATTACTACAATTTGAAGCTGAGGTACATGCAGCAGAGCATCGACGGATCTGATTTAGTTCATTTGTTGAATAGACGAATGTTTTGAAAGTTTGGTTTCCAATTTTCAATATTAATGTGTAGGGTTAAAGTTAGGTTACTGATTTAAGGGTTTACTAGTAATGTTAATTGGGCTAGAATTTTGGGGAAGCCCAATTGTCAAAATTGCCCAATTAATTTTGGGAAAGAATAATGAAAAGTCTAATTACCCAATTAATTTTTTAACAGGTAATCGGTTCGGGGCGGGGCACCGTCGCTAAATACCATACTCGCCCCACCCCGAATCGGCTCATTAAAATCAAAACCATAACCACCCCATTGCACCATCGGTTTTGTTTTTTCTCTCCATTCGGTTCGGTTAACTGCGATTTTCGATTTTAACAGTTTGAATTGCCATCCCTACATTTGTTTGAGAAATTTAAAATTCGAAAATTCCCACTTCAAATAAGTAGCAAATTTCGTTTATAAAACCCTACTGACATTCCATTTTAAACTTACAACATTCCTTCATTCTTTGTAGTTTCTCTGTCTACCTATACTTACATTTTTTTTGTATCTATCCCTAATCCTAATCCTACTCCACAATGTGTGAAATTTTGTACATTCAAGGAGGCCAATGCGGCAACCAAATCGGGGCTAAGTTCTGGGAGGTGGTGTGTGCAGGTCACGACATTGACTCTACCGGACGGTACAAAGGCAACAATGATCTGCAACTGGAGAGGGTTAATGTCTACTACAGTGAGGCTAGCTGTGGGCGGTATTAAGAATTGTGGTTTCATCTTAAAAGGTTAACCCTATTAAGAGGAGTAGCCCAAAATTTTTATTAATTGGTTTATGCCAATATCATTTATCGATGTGGGATATATATCCCTTAACACGCCCTCACAAGATGGTGGCTCATTTGAGCAGATCAATCTTGAAATCCACGTAATCACTTTTGGAGTCTTAACATGATCGAATCTCTCGCTGGAGCATAATGAGCTCTGATACTATGTTAAGAATTGGGGTTCCATCTTAAAAGGTTAATCTTGTTAAGAGAAGTAGCCCAAGATCTTTATTAATTGGTATGTCTCAACATCATTTATCGATGTGGGATATATATCCCTTAACAGACGGTTTGTTCCAAGTGCATGTCTGTGGGAAGTATTTGTCTGGTGGTGTTGGATGGGGTGATAGAGCTTGAATTTATTTGGTTGAAGAAACTAAAATCTTGAATTGAAAAGCCAAATAACAAATTAAATTAAACCAAATGGGGCAAAACAAACCAAATACTCACCCCTGAGTTTCCATCTAAGCATAGTTCTTGCAGAAAAACATGATAAATTTAGAAGATTTAGAGCTATGTGTCTGTTGACTTCAATCAACTTATTTAATATTTTAGTGTCTAATTGAATAAATTGATTTACAGTGTGTGTTTATTGCTCCGTAACTCAACTGTTGTCTCATCTTTATTTTCAACTTTCAAGTTTTTAGGTCTGTCACTCATTGGGAGGTAGAATAGGATCAGGAATGGGAACTCTTCTGATATCTAAGATCAGGGAAGAGTATCCAGACCGTATGATGCTTACTTTCTCTATCTTTCCATCCCCTAAGTTATCAGACACTATTGTTGAGCCCTATAATGCAACACCGTCGATCCACCAGCTTGTTGAAAATGCCGATGAGTGCATGGTGTTGGATAATGAGGCTCTCTATGACATTTGCTTCAGAACTCTGAAGCTTACTACTCCAAGCTGTACGTTACTCTTCTCTTGTCTTTTTATACAGTTAAAAAATTCAGTCATATACTGTTTTGTATATTAAATTAATGTATCCGTGTTATTCATGAGCGGTGTGTTCGACGTCTATTATGTTAGCATTGTAGCAACTATGGTTCAATTATATGATTTTTGCTTTGTGATAAAAATCTAGTTTCCTAGTACCTGAGAGATCATTTTTCCTCAATGATAGATGATTGAATGCTTTCAGGATTATATAGTATGCTGTGCTTGATTTATACTGTTACTTCATTCTCAGATTCTTAGTTACACAGATGCGAGCCCGATGGATTTTCTAGTCTATCATAGTTCATTGTTTTCATAGAAGTTTTCTGGTCTTTTAGTTGTGGATTTTTCTTGACCAGTTGGTGACCTGAACCATCTCATCTCTGCTACAATGAGTGGTGTGACTTGCTGCATTCGATCCCCTGGTCAATTGTGCTGGATTTAATTTCTTATGTGGGCTACATAGTTAAATACAATTATATTGGGCTATCTAAATTCATGGGCTAATCAAGTGATTTGACTATTGAGCCCTAGAAACATCTAAACGGTATGGGCTTTTGCAATGTATAGAGACCGGACTCTGATGGAAACCTAATCGACTAGTATTTAAGAATGTTTTACGTGGTTATAGTCCCCAAGCCAAATCATAATATTGTTTCAAGATTTTCTACTGTATCCATCTCGGAGAGAAACCAATTGAACGATAATGACATTTGGCTGTGGAAGATCTAACCCTACTGCAAGCAACGCTAATGGATTAAGGTAATTCTTTCACATTTACTTGTTTTGATGATTTAACATGATTGATCTTGGAAACTAAAGATTTACAGATTTTGGATTAACAAGTGGTATCAGAGCAGATCATGTTGAATCATTGAACATTATGTATTTAGAATGTTGGTTCGAATTCAGATTTTTTTTTTGGGCATATGGAATTGAATTAGTATATTTTTAGGATTGGATTTATGTTTTTCAGATATGTTTTGGAATTTATAGATCTGTTAAAAAAACAAAACAAAACAAAAAAATTTTTTTACAGCCATCGCCGCCTGCACTGCTGGCTGGGCCGAAGGGGTTGAGAAAGCTGAAAAGTGTGGATGAAGAGGAAGGGTTGGATGAATTTTCAGTTTCTCCAGTTATGGAATTTGAGGGGGCAAGGGCGTGGGCTGTAAATTTGATGAGTTTGGGCCCTTGTATGCAATTTTTATTTAAGGTTATATTTTTAAAGTTGCAGCCCTAAGT
Source organism: Fraxinus americana (assembly GCA_035079005.1). NCBI lineage: Eukaryota > Viridiplantae > Streptophyta > Magnoliopsida > Lamiales > Oleaceae > Fraxinus > Fraxinus americana. Next base: position 15,441,737 of record CM068710.1, on the reverse strand, counting down.
TTAAAACTTTGGGTATTGTTGTTCATTTGGAAATAATAAGGTTCGTATTTTTCAAGATTCAAATCTTATTGGTACTGGTTCTTTATCTTTGACTGATAACCTATACTTATTGGATACAATTGTCTCGTATAATGAAACCTTGCAAACTAGTTCATGTGGTACAAAATGTAAATTAACTGATAAAGATTCCGCTACACTCTGGCACTAGCGTTTAGGACATATCTCTAAACTGAGAATTGAGAGACTTGTGTCTGACGGGATTCTTGATCCCCTTGACTTAACAAATTTTCAAGTTTGTGTCGAGTGTATAAAGGGAAAAATGACAAATATCAGGAAATTAAGTGCCAACAGAAGTTTGAACATCTTAGAACTAATTCATACTGATATATGCGGACCATTCCCTACAGCTTCATGGAATGGCCAAAATATTTTATTACGTTCACAGACTATTATTCTCATTATAGGTACCTATCTTTCATTCACGAGACGTCACAATCATTGGACGTATTTATAGCCTTCAAAGCTGAAGTTGAAAATCAACTTAGCAAAAGGATTAAATTTGTTAGATCTGACCGTGGTGGTGAATATTACGGTAGATATGATGGTTCCGATGAACAACGTCCAGGACCTTTCGCAAAATTCCTGGAGGAGTGCGGTATTGTCCTACAATACACAATGCCAGGCAAACCTAGCATGAATGGTGTAGCTGAGATATGAAACATGATGCTTAAGGACATGGTAAGAAGCATGATTAGTCATTCTTCTTTGCCAGAATCCCTCTGGGGTGAAGCACTAAAGACTACAACATACATCTTGAACAGAGTTCCAAGTAGTAGCTAAAAACCCCTTATGAACTTTGGACGGGTAAGAAGCTTAGTATCAGACACTTACATATTTGGGGTTGTCCAGCTGAGACACAGCATTATAGGCTAAATGAAAGAAAACTGGATTCAAGAAGCATTAGCTACTATTTTGTTGGATACTCTGAACGGTCAAGAGGTTACAAGTTCTATAATCCGTTGATTAAATCCTTTTTCGATATAGGGAATGCAAAATTTTTTGAGGATGTAGAGTTTGGAGGGGAAGATAAGGTTAGAGATATTGTATTTGAAGATGAATTCATTTCCCTTCCTATTATTGCTATTGATAATGATCACGTTTTGTCTATTGACATTACTCAAGAAGCAAATCTGGATCCTCAGAACAATGTCGAAGAACTTCTTGAAGAACAAACTCAACAACCTCAAGAACAAGTGCCACTTAAGAGATCTACTAGAGAAAGGAGGAAGGCGATTCCGGATGATTATATCATCTTCCTCCAAGAACATGAGTTTGACATGGGTCTATGGAAGATGATCCAATTAACTTCCAAAAAGTCAAACAAAGTGATAATTCTCAAAAGTGGATAGATGCCGTGAATGGCGGGATAAAATCCATGAAGGACAATGACGTTTGAGATCTTGTCACATTGCCTGAAGGAAAGAAGCCCACTGGTTGCAAATGGATATTTAAAACCAAAAGGGATTCAAATGGCAATGTTGAGAGATATAAGGCTCGTCTTGTTGCCGAAGGTTTTAGTCAGAAAGAAGGCATCGATTATAAATAGACTTTATCTCCGATTTCATTGAAAGACTCTTTCAGGACAATAATGGCACTTGTAGCTCATTTTGGTTTGGAGATGCATCAGATGGATGTAAAAGACTGCGTTTCTCAATGGTGACATTGGCAAAACGATATATATGATGGAAGCAACAAACTTTGTGACAGGTGATCCAAAGCAAATAGTTTGTAAACTAAAGAAATTCATCTATGGTCTCAAGCAAGCTTCCCGTCAGTGGTATCACAAGTTTCATCAAGTTGTTATCTCGTTTGGATTTGAGGTAAATACGGTTGATGACTGTGTATATCATAAGTTCAGTGGGAGTGAATGTATCTTTTTGGTATTGTATGTCGATGATATATTGCTGGCACCTTTGTAGCTACAAATCTTCACCATTATCTTGTCCTTTATGGGTGAGATTGAGGAGCAACTAAGGTAAATAAATTGGTTGTGGGTTGGAGCCGTGAAGATTGGTGTTTGGTAGAGAAAGGAAACGCGAAACTGAGCCCGAAAAATACCATTTTGACAACCCTTGGAGCAAGCTTTCATGACAATTGATATCAGAGCTTCAAGATGGTAGATTTGGCTTGAAGATTTCACCAAAAACCATTCAGGCAAGTGACAAAAATGAAGTAGAAAAACTGTGACAAAATCGAACATGTTTTCGGGATTTTCGACAAATCTAGAGGCCTGGTGGTGAAATGGAGATCATCGGTGTGACATGTAGGTGGAGGCGCTCTTGGGTGGTCAGCGCGTGAGGTTGTGAAAAGGCAAGAAATGAGACCAAAAATCAATGGAAGACATGTTTTTTCCACCAAAAGAGGCTGCCGGTTTTCTCTCTTCTTCCATACGGTTTCTTTCTTTTCTTTTCACACAAATCACCCACTAAACGACTAGGGAAAAAATCATATATATATATAGATTATGTTAGACTTTAGTTGGACCAATAAAAGAGGTTAAATGGGCCATGAGCAACATTAATTATTTAAGTTGCTCCCAACGGCCAATGTTGTTTTCTGGTTGAGCCTTTGCACTTGGTTGTTGGTAATAATTAATCCAACATTTACATCATCGCCCGAGATTCATGGGTATCAAAACCCAACAATTGGTTTTAGGTATATTTATGCATGAATGTGTGGATTATGATAGCACCATGTAAATGTCCTTATCTCATTCTATTTAGTTAAACATGCTGCAGCAGTGATAATTTAATATAAGAAAGGAAGCATTATTGTTGTAGGAAAAAAAAAAAAAAAATAGAAATACTTCTGAAATTATATAAATAAAATAATGGAAAGAAACATGACAACAAACAGAGTAATAATAAATTAGAGAAAATATGGTTGTTGATGTAGTAGCGGTATTGGAAAAATCGAGGCTTATATTGCATACAATTTCCTTATAACAGATTCTCCCCCCCACTGTGGTCTACGAGGATTGATGGCATATGTCTTTCATGATACAGCGGTTGAAAGTAGCTGACTAGCACTTCGTCACTACATTAGGCGAACTAAGAATGTTCATAATTCTATTACCGAGCTAGAAAATAATTATCTAAACTACAAAAAAATAGAACTCTTGAAAACAAAGAGTTATGAGGAAAATTAGTGAGATGAGAGACCTCTCAAAGTTTTGTGGGTGGAATAAGGAGGGGAACACTTCCTTATCTATTAGGATTAGAAGGGGTATTTTAATTCTCCATTAATTTGTACTAATATAAAATGTTACAATAGCTATTAGGGTTTTTAACCACCAATTCGATTTGAAAATTAATTAGGGAATTCAAAAATATTACATTTGTTGTTACAATTTTTATCCTCTCCATTTTTTTTTCAACAATTCCCAACATGAATGAAATTAACAACAATGACAAACATATATGGTGATAGAATTCAACAGTCGAAATCTGCGTAGGATAGGTAGGTGTCCTTTGAACCTTTCATTGTGCAAGTACATTTACTTTACTAACTGATTAATAGACGTGATGTCCTCGAGTAATTATGATATTTGTGTAAATGATGGCACATTCCAACATAGGCTTTATCGTGACACAACTCAGTTCTCATAGTTATGTTCATTATGGCTATGAACATCTCCCGATCATGTGAGACTTTATAAGGAATTAAGCCCTTATAATTCTCATTTGAACCACTTCTTTCTCACATAGGTGATCTCTTAATCAAGTAACCCACATTACTTTACTCGAATATTCCGATACATATGGATCATTAAAATCTTAGCTTATTCTTTACGGGTATCACTATTTTCATCATATGAATGGATTGGAATGAGTTCCCACAGTGATCCAACATAATTTTACAATTAGGTTCTCCCTTTAAATCTAGACTTTAGGATCTCCAGTTAATTAGATTGAGTTTTCATTGTATGGATCTATTCTTTCAAGGGCTTTAGTCCTATTCCCCTCGATGATTTCTCAACTCACTCTCTATTTAACCATTTGGTTTAGATTAGTTGTCTAATTCTATTATGTTTTTGATGAATATATCTTGAATTACCAATTGCAAGCTGACTATCACAATGTATACCATATTGCAGGTACATGCTTTGGTCACCTTGGAATATCCTCTAAGAAATAGCTTAGCCATTCTGATTCTTCCCTACATTTATCTAGTGCGATAAATTTAGAGTACATTGCATATCCGACTATAAAAATATGTTTTGAGGATTTTCAAGATACAGCTCACTTCCTAGTGTAAACACATATCCACTATAGACCTTGAGTCTTTTATGTCTGATATCCGGTTTGCATCACTATGTCCTTCTAGGACAACTAGATATCTTGTATAGTGAAGTCTCAGTACTCTCTTAATTGCCTACCAATTGTAGCTCTAAGATTACTCGTATATCGACTTATCTTATGTACTACATAGGTTATGTCGAATCTTGTACAACTTATTAAGTACATTAAACTGCCAATCACTCTCGAACACTCTGTTTGAGAAATACTCATTCCTTTATTCTTGGGTAGACGTACATTTATATCTGTTGTGTTCTTGCAACACTAGTATCATCTTTACTAAATTTTCAAGAATATTTTCAATATGATATGACCGATTTAAGATAAGCTCATTTGATATTTTAGAGATCTTTATTCCTAAGATAACATCAGCGTGTCCCTTATTTTTCATGTCAAATCTTGAATTCAACATATCTTTGGTAGATTTGATTATCCTATGATTACTACCAACAATGAGCATGTCATCTACGATTTTGTGTGACAGGGCCTATCACTCCAGGTGGCGTATGTGGCGTCCTCTATTCATCTAGGGCCCATGTAGCCCATCGTCAACGTATAGATAAAGAATAACATATCCATTCTTAGTGTCTTTGATATAAACATATTTATTGGAATTTCGATTTTAAATCCACTTGCTATCATAGTTCGAATTTTTCATGATATTATTTCGGTGCTTGTTTTAAACCATACAAGGATTTTATTAGTTTACAAAAGTTCTTTTCTTGTTCGGGTGCAGAAAACCCTCATGCTGTTTTATTTAGATTTCTTCATCAAAATCTCCATTTAGAAAAGGCTGATGTATTTCAAGGTTGCGCATGACATTAATTGCTGATACCATCCCTATGAGATTTATTCTTGTCCCAAGAGAATAAGTATGAAAGTAGTCTAGATATTTTCATTGTCTATAATCTTTAATTACAAGCCTGGCTTTGTATTTATCAATTGATCCATCTACTTTCAACTTCCTCTTGAAAATCTACTTGAATCCTAGATGATTATACTAATGGAGAAGATCCACTAACTCCCAAGTGTGATTTTGCAGTATGGTATCAATTTTTCTCTTAATGGCCTCTTTCCAAAAAGGTCCTTTAGTAAAGCTTACTATCTTAATAAAAGTTTGAGGTTTACTTTATAAGAGATATGCTAAAAA